>JAOXYD010036101.1:0-13922 GCA_028565735.1 Pinacopodium congolense | reverse complement strand
CTTATCATATACCTTCAAATGTATATCATGAAGACTCTAAACACGATTTTCATAACAGAAGAACATTTACATCTAGTAGTGCATATAGGAACAATATAAGATCTCATTTTCATTCATATGATACATTTAGTAGCTTTATTGGATTTAGACTAAGACATGCTCATAAATTACGTGCTCCATTATCTTGTCATTTCTATGGTCGGTTTAGGCATGTTCAACAACTTTGTTATGACCGTTTAAATGTGAATGTTTTGAATGGATAAAAAACATACAAAACTAACATATCAAGGACCTGAGATGATATGGGTACCAAAAGTTCATTAAATTTATTTTGTAGGTATTAAAGGGTATTTCTAGGAGTATAAAAGAAAAATAAGAATCTCCAACATTGTTAAACTAAGGATTTAAAGACTACAAGTATAAAAGGTTGGTGATAAATTATTAAAAGGGAGGTACACTTTAAACCTATATTAAAAGCATTATGTGATGCTTTGATTAACTACAATTCTGTCTAAAAAATTAGATAATTGAATTTGAATGAATATGTGTTACTTGATATTTTGATTGGTTTGGTTACTTGTCAGTTTAATTATAAATAAAATTTTGTTGAATTTATCGATAGCGTGTGTGTTTAGTCGACCGAACGACGTATATTGGTTGATCAAACGACATATATCAGTCGACCTACCTACTGTCGATTGACTGATAGGGCTAGTTCGGTCGGCCAATAGTCTATTAGTTGCATTTTCAGTTTTCCTTGCCCTTGTTGATTTTCTGTCGAGCCTCTACTTTCATCCATTGTTGATATTTTCTTTTTAGATGTTAAATTTTAAGGTTGCACTCAAGTTGTGTTAGATATACTTTTTCATACATCTTTCATAATTGATTATTGATGCATTTAAATTGAATATTCTCAAGTCTTGATTTGTGTTAGAAATAACGATTAAGATTGCTTGAATATAATTTCTTGTGATTTCTTATTTTCATCGAGTATGTGTTAATTGGTTAAAGAACATTTTAAATGACATTCTTATATGATTAGCTTTTGCATGTTTAGGCAAATGCAAACTTATAACTTAATAAATGCTTTATTATGTTTATTGGATGCTTAAATGCTTAAAGGATTACATGTTTTGATTTTACACTTGTAAGCATGTTTTGAAGCATTTTGCCAATATTTTCGATAATCATGTTTTTTGAAAGTTTTGATCCCTCTCATGTAGTTTAAAATTCTACACTTATGTATTGTTTAGAGAAATTGTTTTATTGAGGGGGAGTTTAGAAGTTTTTCTAAAAAGCTTTGATATTTTTTAATAACTTACCCCTATAAATTAGTTTATTCATAAGTATTTGAAAAGCTGTAATGCTTTGATAGAAAAGGTTTCAAGATTCATTAAAGCTTTAAATTTCGACTTCCTGAATTTTATGATAAGATCTCCCATAATAAGTTTTCAATAACTCATAAAATGACTTTCAGTTTTTAGAAAAATCTTATAATGATATTTTTAAGTATTATTCATATGTTGAGAGGGAGTATGGAACTTTATTTAAATTACATAATTGAGTATATTTTCGATAATTTCTTCCATGAGCTTTTTAAAGTCAAGTAAGAATGCATTTGTGGTTATTATGTTATGATCCTTCTCATTCATTTTATGTTTTGCATTGAAAATTTGATTTATTGAAAATCTAGATTGCATGGATCTAGGGGAAGTCATTGATAGAGTTTTTTTAATTAGTTGAGACTTTTAAGATTTTTTTTAATAAGTGGTCTCAAGTATGAAGTAATTTTAATTAATATCTTGAAATTGTTTTCATGTTGTTTATGACGTTACGATGTTATTTTGATTTTTGGTTAATACCTTATTTTTAATTATATGTTGTTGCTTCTTATTGATGCTTTGTTTGATTTGGATATTATTAACAATTGGTATTATGGCCCTTATCTCATTGTAATTGATCATATCATTAATTGGCTTGCATTGTTTTTATTACAATTGGTATCATCAAGTTGTTTTTCAATAACTTATGATGTTTGTAAACAAATGGTATCTTATTTTGAAAAATGGGTTTCGAACGATAAGAATAATTAGTATCAAGTTTTTTATTTTCCAACAATTCGTATCAAGTTTTTGTCCTCTAGCACTTGGTATCATTTTTTTCAACAATTATCATAGACAAGTCTCATTGTCGATATATTTGGTTTTCAGTGTATGATTTTTCAGTTTAATCACTTTTTAACAATATTCAGTATCTATATTTATGATTATTTTATTATAGACCTTTTAAATAAGATTTAGATATTTTTGTCCCTCTTTTAAATACGTGTGTTATGGTATTTTGAAGGATATCTTGGTATGTTTTATTAAGGGGTAGCATTAGTTTGCAATATATGTTTAAAAGAGGATTAGTGTATCCTATTTGTATGCTCTATGCTTATTGGTATCAAACTTTTATAAAAAGATAGAGAATGGTAGATGTTATATGTATTTGTGACTAGTTTTATATTCATATTCAAGTTTTATACCTTTTTATAATTGGTTGTATACTTTTTGATGATTACAAAAAGGGGGAGAATGATAGAAGTGATATTAGAAAGGAGACGCAAGTTTTGTGATGTTTAAATATTTGAGTGGTTTGATTTGTGTGTTATATGCTTCTAATATCATATGATTTTATCATCATCAAAAGGGGGAGACTATTGAACCAAGGTTGGTTCCACCTTTGTTTTGATGATGACAAAGTGTTTCTACTAATATATTTGTAGAGTTTGGTGTGTTTCTTTAGATAGGTATATCGAAAAGTATTTGGAGTGTACGTTATGAATAAGTAATTTTACGAATTTTGTATGATTTATGTAAGTCATAAAATAATTTTTTAATTAAAGGTTGAGTAAATGAATAAATTAGTATTATTAATGATTTGGTAAATTGCATGAATTGATTATGTTAAGTTTGTATAATTGTGTAAAATGTGTTAAGAGTTGATTAGTATTATTTTGTTTATGTTAAATTGGGTTAAGAATTGATTTGGGTTAAGTTTAGATTCATTAAGCTAATATTAGGTCGAAGTTGTGCTGACCTAGAAGAGGTTGGTTGACCGAATGGATAGATTGGTCGACCAAATGAAGAAATTGAAGAGATCGGTCGACTGAATACACTTGCTAAAGAGAGCATCGACAGATCAAAAGAAGATCAATTAACTGAACATTGGAATCAGTCGATCGAATGAACAATTTTAGAAGATTGGTCGACCGAATGATGCCTATCAGTTGACTGAACATAAAGAATAGACAACAATAAGTTGGCAATGGGCATATTTGCAACGGATATATTATTAAATGAGAAGAACGTTGGAGCAACGACTATTTGGCCTTAGAAGAGTACAAATAGATGTATTTTGTGTTGTCTATGTATGAAAGAAGTATAGAAAGTGTTTATACATTATTATTGAGTGTTCTTGAGTGTATATGAGTTTTTGGTGAAGTTCTAATTGAGTATTTTGTGAGGGTTGTTCTTAAGCCATAAACAGAAGAATGTTGTAAGGTTATTATTGAGCCTTGGAAAAAAAGAGTGATAGGTTATTCCTTAGCCTTAAAAGGGAGGTTGTAAGGTTATTCCTTAGCCTTAGAAAAGGAAGTGAAAGGTTATTCTTAAGCCTATAAAAAGGATTATATTGTGTACTCTATTAACAAGAACAAAATCTCAACAGTGGTGTTGGAGACTGGATGTAGAGCAAATGAACTGCTCTAAACTAGAATAAATCTGTTGTGTCTCTTCTTTCTTTTCTTTTTTAATTTTTATGCATTTAATTTAATTGTTTGATTTATTTTTGTTGTTTAATTTGTATAATTAAATTACTGTTTAGCTTCCGTGTTTAATTAAAATTCGTAAAATGACTTAGGTTTAATAATATTAAAAAGAATTTAAGAACCTAATTCACCCCCATCTTAGGTGCCATATAGTGCCAACAAGCTCTCTAGATTTAGTAGTGTAACAACATTAAGCAGTAGGGAACAATTAACTTAAGGAATGATCTCACAAGCTGAGATCATATAACTTAAAGAATTAAAATCCTAGGTAAATTGAATACATTTTAGTTATAAAATCAATTAACTCATTGCTACTTATGGTATTAACTAATGATAATTATGGAATAAAATTCAATACCTAGCATTCAAACTAGAAATCAAAAAAATGATAGCTAATCCTACAAAATAACCCATAATTCTTAGCATTCAACTAAAGTTTCAACATAATCCTAGCATAAAAATATAATACCCGTTAAAACCCAATTCATATCTCATGATCACAATCCATTAATCCCTTTAATATCTTCTATCCAAAAGAAAACTAACTTAGCATACTGAAATTAATCAAATCATTAAGTAAAATTAAAGAAAGCATAACAAAATTACAAAACAAAGATAACTAAAGCCAAGATTCAACAATCTATTAAAATTTCTTAAAGATTTAACAAGTATTTAAACAAATCCATATACAATAACTTGAAATCTTAAGAGGAACAACAAAGTAATAATAAAATCCATTGAAAAGTAAGTATTCTCTCTATTTAAAACATGAAATCTAAGAGTAACATCAAATACCAAATGAAAGGAAGTAAAGCTAGATAAACCTATAAAGAAAACTAAAAGAAAATGATAGCAACTCTAAGAGGAAATAAAAGTGACAAAAAACTGCCTCTTTAGGTCTATTGTAGGCCTTATATACTCTCTTAAGTGAAAATACATTTTAGGAGAGAATGGTCATGTTTTTCCCTTGGATTTGAAGTGAAACAATGTTTTTGGACATTTAACAACACTTAGCAGGACACCAATGGGGTTGTGTATCAACTCCCATTGAAGGTCTGTCATTCGAGCATTAACAATAGGTTTTGGGTAATTTGACAGTGTTGTTAAAGAAAACTGTCGAACTCCCGGATTTCGAGTTCTTTGTCCAGTCTTCTCTAAATCACTTTCAAACTTAATCTTTTCCACCTTTAATGTGTCTCTTTAGCTCTAGACTGGTCTATCATTTGAGCATTAATGGCGGTTTTTGAGTAATTTGATGATGTTGTTAAAGAACACTATCGAACACCTAGATTTTGAGTTCTTTGTCCAATCTTTTCTAAATCACTTTCAAACTTAATCTTTTCACCTTTGATATGTCTCTTTAGCTTTATACTTGCATTTCAAATGATAATAAACATAATTTGGGCATTCTGGCATAAAAATAATAGTGAAATCACATCAAATCTTATATGAAAGTTCATTAAAATGCACCTTTATCAATTACATATCTAAATGTCTCAAAAATGTTAGATCCTAAGCACTAGAAATTAAAGGTACTAAGTAAAGGGACACTAAACTAATGGAAACTAATGAAAGTGATAACTAATGAACTAACCTAAACATGCATGAAAATAGACTAAGTTTTATAATTGGATTACCTCCCAATAAGCATTTCTTTCAGGTTTTTTAGCTAGACTTTATAATTATAGAATTTTACTTCTTTTCTAGGTCAATCACCTAACTCTTTTTATTAATCTTTTCCATAATGATGTGCCAATTTCTTATTGTTTTCTAGACCTATCCTTAGGTTTAGAAATTAACTACTCCTACCATTCATGAAGCACTATGGCAAATTTGTTTAATACAAAACTATCTATAATCGAAGGCTACGACACTGATAAAATTGATACTCTCGAGTGCTTCCTCTTCCTCTTTAATTTCCTTACTCTCTATAGCCTATTCACCATCCTTATCTTCAATAGCTTCACCATCCTTCTCTTTCAAATAAATTGCCTCCTTGCCATTAACTATGTCAACATTTTTAGCTCACTTGGTTCCTTTTTAGTAATGGTCAATAGTTCATCTTGTTTATATTCTACTACTAATTTATCTAACTACTCTATCTAGATAGCCAAGTTATGATGAGAAGACTTTAACTCCTTTTAAATGACCTTACTCTATCTAGATTGCCAAGATATTTATATATATATATACTCATTCATTATTTCACACATTACCAAACTCGAATCATCCTCAGTTTGTTGTTGATGGTGAACTAGTGACAACGGTTCAGAGCAAGTCTTACTAACCCAGGAATAATTAAGGTGATCCATCCAATTAAGAGTGTAAGTATCATCCAATTGATCCTCTTGTCACATCCAGCCATCTCCCCAATCATACCCTTTAAATCTTTGCTCATATCACTAGCATTCTTGCTAGTGGTCAATTTTCTACATCATTATGATGACTATAAGAGTCACAAAAAAATGAACTAATATATAGACAAAAAAAAAGCAAAATAAAAATAAAAAAACTCTAATCTAATCATAAAAAAATTATTCCTAATAATCAAATAAAGAAAAATAAAATTAAAAAAATAATCACAAAAATAATAAGTAAAAAAAGTAAAAAAAATAAACCTATATACTAATTGACAATGATATATTCCCAGCATTATTTGTGTGGATCTCTAATAACGATGCCAAAAAACTTGTTTATGATCTTCCTAAACTAATATTTTTAGCTCAAATTTTACTAAGACCAATTATATGGAAGGATACCTATCATAAGTAACATAATGGATCCATAGGAGTCTAAGTTACCATTCTCTCAAAAGCCTAACTATAACTACTAAGTCACTTAGATTATAATTATCAAGAGAATCCAAATTAATTAATTGATTAAATTAAACTGAAATTCTACTAACCTAAACTAAACTAAGTTCACTTTCAATTACTGTAAAGATATCAAAATTGCAATTGAAAATTACCAATTCAAAAGTATAGCTAAGGTTATTGGATTTTAATGATTCAATTAAGTTAATAACATTTATGTGATCTAATCTAGGGTATCTTCATGAAATCAAGACATAACTACCATTAAGGTTATCCCTTTTCTCTATTGGTCTTATTTTTTTATTTGGTTAGTCAACAAACTTAGTTAATAGGCTTAACATTCAAAAAGTTTAATCGTAGAATTCCTTATTTCAAAATTAACACCCCTACAATAAACCAATATTTGGTCATCACTTATTCAAATTGCATTGTTTATTGATCTTTTCTATAACTAGGATAGATTTCTAGAATATATAATTATCTACAACTCTATTCTAAATTGTCACCTGATAATAGAGAACAAAGCACTCAAATAAATAAAGATTAGCTAGCAAATCATGCAAAATAACTCATTTAAATCATTAACTAACCTAACCTTAGCTAATAAATGATTTAGCCATGCATATTAATCAATAAACACCAAGTATGGAACAACAAACACACATAAAATGATTAAAACAAAAATAGAGTAAGAAAACAACAAATTTAAAGTTTATAAAACATCAAAATATGTTGTAAACTGAGTTATAACTCTGAATCATATTGCTCTAAATATTTAAAGCCTCAACAATAACTGGATTATGTATTATAAATGATTGAAAGAAAAAATGATGTAAACCCTAATGCTAATGTGAAAATTGATAAAAATAGGAATAAAAGCTAGCTAAAGGTTTGATAAAATCTGACATAAGGTCTCCAAGATATGCTTATACATGTACCTTTGATTATTTGAATGAACATGCTTGTAGAGACTTTAACAGGCCTCAAAACCAAAGATTAATAGCACCATTTATCACCCATTTATTATTTTGAATTCTTAGTGGACATCAACGATGTTTTGCTTGGATATTAATAGTGCTATTAATGGGTCACGTTGTTCTCTTATAAAGACATTAACGGTGGTTGAAATGTGATAACATCACCACCGTTAAGTACACACATTGTCCATTTGAAAAATGTCCCACATTTGATCCTTTTTTCACAAAACTCATATTTTTAGTATAAACCGACAAAATAAACAATAATACACATCAATTGAATAAATATAATACTAAAGTAGTTGTAACAACACAACAAATCATGCTCTAAAATCTTATAAATGATACCTTTATCAATTCCCCCACATTCAAACTATGTCCTTTCTTGAAGCAACCAATTTATCATCCAATTTCAAGTAGAAAATAATCATAGAAAATTTAATCTCATCAGACATAGCCATTAAGATGTCTTCATTAATTATTCAATAAAAGGGGTCATTAAGATGTTATGAAATTAATTATTTGTATAAAATTGCTAATGAATTTAATTTACTTCATGCTTCTTCAAACTTTATCTCATTTCATAAAATCCTTAAAGTTCAATAAGTTTAATCTTAAAATTCATTATTTTAGAATTAAATTCCTCACAATCAACCAATGTTTTGATCATTCACTAATTTAAACTATGTTGTTAATTTTCATTCCAATAATTAGGAGAGATTTCTCAAACCCCTAATTATCTATAACTCTATTCTATGTGGCTTACGTATAACATAGAATTAAGCACTCGAATAAATAAAGACTAGCTAATAAATCAAGTTTTACTTCAACATATCATAAAATAATAACAATTTATGAAATTATAATCAATTGTATCCAATCATCATAAAATAAGAACAATACATCAAATAATAAACATTACAGCAATATTATAATCTTGCATAGTAATTGTATAAAGTGGAGCTAAAACCTGAAACAAAAACATTTATAGTTAGAAGTTCTATAATTATATGGTATATATAAAATTTAACCTATACATCAAAGACAATTGAAAAAAGAGAAAAACTTGAAAAACTTGAATCTTCATTCTTTAGGATTAAACTACTCGATCATACTAGTTTCAATTTTCATCAAGTATAAAGTCTTCATCATTAAGAGGAATCTCATTATCATGATCATACGATCTCATTCCACCAAATAGCATACCATTACTCTCCTAACTAACATTATTTTCCAATTCACTCTCATCTAAAAGATTTGGTTCCTCATAAACCCAATATGGTAAAACATTAATATGATCCAAACAAATAGGATCTAAGGAACTGTTTATTCTATTAAGAGTCCTAGTAAACAAATAAAATAAAATTACTAACAAATTTTAAAATTTTATATTTAACTAATTAATAATAATAACAATATAACATACTTCTCTCGGAACTTCAAACTATATCTAATAAAGGTCAAATCATTCAACCTCTTATTTCCAATCTATTCCTCATTTTAGAATGGATGAACTTAAATATGTTTTAGTTCCTTTTACACCAACTAGCACTTACACATTGACTCAAAATTCGAATTTCAATTCTTTGTAATTTTTGAACAATGCTTCCAAATTGTTCCTACTAATTAAGTATAAGAAAAAAAAAGAACCTTATAAATAAAATGAAGTAATGAATAATTTTAAGCAAGTAATAAAAGTAAATAAATGTATACTTAGTTTAAACTTATCTCTTTACTGTATTGTTATGGGCAATATGAAATTACCACAAGCATCCTTATATGCCTCTATCTTCTAGTTAAGAAGGTCTTACATCATTTCATACCTAATAATTATGGTGATAGTTATCACTATGCTCCCATTAACTTTAGTTTTCTTGTTGAAATTAGGTATAAAATAGACACTTGTAATAAGGAATATCCCTGTAGAAAACAAGGAAGAGTGAAGATGGCTTTCCTATTTGCCATTAATAATATAAAGGAAATGAGTGTACCGAGAAGATTTATTCTTTAAGTTAGCTTTTATTACTTCCTTCTCTCTCTTTATGCCATCGTAAAGATATCTTATTATAGGTTTATCATCCCTATTTATTAGACAAAAACACTCTAACTAAAGGCTCACAAACTTATATCAAAAATTAATAATTAGAAAAAAAAACTCACTGGCCTCAAGAATAATCCTTATAACATCCAATCTCATATTAGAGCTTGTATTTTAAGAATGAATCTACTTATCACTTGTAAACATCTATCTCAATTCCCTCTTCATTAATACAAAACTCTAAAGTGATAAAAAATTTGCTGCAAATCTTGTAATATTATAGCAATATAAGTTCTTGCCATTAGTGAAATCCCTCCTTATCAAATTCATCAATGATGCACAATTATAAATAAACTTAGTCACCTTTTGTGTTTTATACAGTCTCCTCTATCATAGGAAAATATCTACCATCTGTAATATTTTTTAACATTAAATCAAGATAATAAGCAATGCACAAATTCGAAAAGAAACAATTGTGCATACTTTGTAACCTCTCCCGGCTATTATATAAGTAGCATCATTGTTTGTGATGAACTAAATAATGTTTTGAGGCTTAACGTCATTCATAATCTCATAAAAACCTAAAATAATGTAGTAATATTCCTCATAAGGCCAAATGTATCGATTGATTTCAAAAACATGGTCACTTTAACAAAATAATTCAAGAAATTTAAAATAGAATCCTATATAGTTTATCCATCATACATAATTGAACTCCCTCAAGTAGCCCATGTCATTCATTTTTCTTCCAAATAAATTTTATCTCAATAACAAAATTGTTTAGAAGTTTACTTCTCAATCACTATACGACTCTTCCTCTTGCTTCTTCTCTTTCTCTTGGCTCACCTCCTTTGGGCTCTTAACCTTCTCCATTGTATCATGTTCTTCCTTTCCCATAATAACTGTGATGGCAGTTAATTGCTCCCTTAGATTTGCTTCGTTATGGTTTAGTAGGCTACTTGCATTTCTAAAAGACAAGGCATTGGCAAGTTGACCTACCTGTACTTCTAAATTATGGATAGATAAGGCATTGTTCTTAATGATTTGCTCAAACTTGGCCTCTATTCGCTTCTGATTCTCCTCTATCTGCTTCTGAGTCTTCATATCTGTTTTTGAGTCTCTTCTTGGCTTGCTAACTTAAAGCCCATCATATCCATCATCTTATCTATCATCTTCTCCATCTTACTCTATAAAGCACCAAGGTGATCTTATTGAAATCCAAAAGGTCCTTGTGCTCTCAGTTGGCCACTTGTATTGTTAAAATTCCATAAAAATTTTGGGTGGTTTTGCCACCCCAAAGTATAAGCATTAGAATAAGGGTTGTTACCTCTTAGTTGCACCCCCATCTAGTTTACTTGCTCAAATCCCTATGACTCCATCAAAAAGTAATCAGTTGTGTCATGGTTGTTCTACCTACATAATTCATATCGAATTTGCACAGTTCTAATAAAAGATGAAGATGTACCTTGTAAGTTGCTTACCTATTTAGTAAGGGTTGAAAGTTATGCTTGAAGACCTATCACCATGTCAAACAAAATCATCTCCTTTTATTCCTTGAATCCTTGCCTCACTAAACTCGTTGGACCATCTCATGTTCCTTCTGTTCATGCACTTGCATACATATAAGGAAAAGTATCAAAAAATCTCAAATCAAAGTCACCCAAACTAAACAAGATGCTAAACAAATAATCCCCGGCAACGGTGTAAAAAACTTGTTAATGAATTTCGCAAAACTATCTAACTTGTTTTACACTTAAAACCATAGGTATACGGGTCGTAACTTATAATAAGAACGGACATCGATCGTACAAAGATTGAGTTTAGACATCACTTAATTCAGGTTGAGTTTTGTTTAAGAAAATAACTGTAAATGATAAAAACTAGAAAATAAAATATAAAATAAAATTAACTAAACTAACAATAAATAACCAATTGAGATGAAGTGTAGGAATTTGATAACCAAAGCTTAAGATTAGGAGTCATTCTATCCCTATTTTGCTTCCCTCTTTACTTAATGATTCAATTTTGTTCGACATAAGACTTTCTAATGCTTAATTATCCTCTCTCAAGGTGCAATTAACTATCCCTAGTCAAATAGATTAGGATTAATTATGCCATCTCTAGACTTACTAACTTTTCCTAACCATTAAACAAGCAATTTATAGGTAATTTTAACAAATAGTCAAGATCTCTCTTCAATTATTTACAAAAA
The DNA here is from genome assembly GCA_028565735.1 of Pinacopodium congolense. NCBI lineage: Eukaryota > Viridiplantae > Streptophyta > Magnoliopsida > Malpighiales > Erythroxylaceae > Pinacopodium > Pinacopodium congolense. The sequence continues at coordinate 2,071 of JAOXYD010036101.1, read as the reverse complement.
CCTGAATATCTATAGGTCTATTGGAATCCAACTTTCATTGCGGTACCCAACACAAATGCTCAGCTCACCCTCTCGGTCTATTATAAGATTTAAGCTCAATACATATCATAAACATCCATTCATTGAATCAAAAAGCAAGAATTCCACAAAATAGTTCAAGAACAACTCTTACAAAGCGTTTAACTACTCATATCAATAATAAATCCATCAACAATCATGTTTCCCATACAAACAAGTAGTAAAGAGGGCGAATAATCTAGATAAAGCCTTGAAGATCTTTTCTTCACTTCTAGAATGTTGAAAATTCTGGTTGTTGATGTGTCATGATGATTTCCAAGGTTGATTGAGCTGCTTACTTTAGGTAGCCACCAAAAACCTCTTCGTTGCCTTTTTTTGGATGTTGTCTAATGAATGTTGGAGGCTTCTAGGGTTTGGAGCCTATATATATGTCAAAAGGGTGGTCCTAATACTTAAAATCCCATTTTTGACTTGTACAAGAGTCAGCTCCACTATCACTATCGTTACCAGTCACGATCGTGACAGTGATAGAGAGTGGTCATCGAGGGTAGGTCATGATTATGGCAACTTTGAATACACTCTACTCTTTTAGCCATAACTCCCTCTCCGGACCTCTGATTGACTTGAAATTTGAACTGGAGACTCCTAACATCTTGATCTTACTCTCTATCAATTTTCATGACCATCAGAGCTCTAAAATCTACCTAGTAAATCATAGAATTCACCTACAAAATGTCCAAGTTTGAAATCCTGATACCTGCAAAATCAACCATGAAAGTGCATCAAATTATCCCTTAAATAAGCTCAAAATCTATCCTTAAACACTAGAAAAAATAAAGAAACATTTAAACACTTCAAAGATCATGCGAAGATGCAAAAGATGAAATAAAATAAAGTTAAAACACACAAAGAAACACTTAAAACACCTAAAAACAACCTAGCAACATAACCTAAGAGCACACTTATCATGTCATTGTAGGGTATAACCCACCGTTGAAGGAGTAGTCAACAATTTCAATTCCAAATCTCAAAAATTATGGCTGTTGCATGTTACTACCTTATCATCTCCTTTGTTAACTAGCACAAGTTGGAGTCCAAAGAGTCTACATAACATAAGGAAGACAACAAGAACACCAGAGAATTAGACAAAAATCAGATCTAACATTAGTGAGAGACACTCTTGCTTCTCTATTAGATTTTCTTATATGTTTTAGGGTTTAAACACTTATAATTTGAGTTTTAGATTTGGTTTTGAGTTGCTGTTTATCGGATATTAAAGCAAAGACATATATCTGAGTTTCTAAACCATCATAGGAGGTTTCTTAACTCAGATTATCGCTTTATTTCCTCTTTTTTTGGATTAACCAACGCCCATATTTTTATATGCATATTCTTGAATATTCTTTGATTTTCTTGCAAGATCTTATGAAATTTTAAGATGTGTTGATGTCTAGATCGTGTTAACGAGTTCAAGACTTTTCCAAGAGCTTTCTAAACATGTTTTTATAACTTCCAAACTACTTATTTTAGCTTATATTTGTAGATCTATCAAAGTATATGGCTTAAGATGCATGTTTTATATGCTTTAATGATTATGTGTGGCCAAATCCATTTTCCAGCTTCAGATTGGTGTTTTAATGTTTTAGGAGAGCTTAAAGACATGTAATAAGATCTTATTTTGATTATTGAAGGTCTTAAAATTCTAATTTTGGACTGATCACCTAAAATTAGAGTGAAAAATAATCTAGGATCTGAGAAATCTACATGTTGTTGGAAAAATCAATAAGCAACACAAATCAATCAATGAATGACCAAAATTTGATTATTTGTGAGAGTTAGAGATCTAAGACCGCAAATACAGAAATTAACTTCTTGAAATTAAAGCCCATTGGCTATATTTAAAGCATAACCAAACTTTAAACTAAGTTTAATGAAGAAAAAACATAAGTTTTAACCATAGATTTATCTTGAATTCATGAAGGAAATATAATCTAGCTTTTAAATTTGTTTAAAGCTCAACTAATTCATTAATCCCCTAATCCTTAGTTGGATT
>JAOXYD010036071.1:0-13923 GCA_028565735.1 Pinacopodium congolense | reverse complement strand
TCTTGAAACATACCTATCTTTAAGATTGACATCATAAACTCAAACCATTAGTGATTAAGCATGTTTTGTTATCATCATAACCAAGATTGGAACCTCCCTTGGTTCAAAAATTTCAAACATCAGAGCAAAAGGAAAAAAAGGTTCACTCAATGGATCCTCTTACTTTATGAGGCTTATAACTTACTTGAGAATTAGGCTGATTCGACTGGATTTAAGATGACTAATTAATATGAAACCACTAGACACTTATGTTTGAATTATGATGGGATTATTAAATATGGATAATGGCCACCTAGTGCTTAAAGGAGCCGAGCCTTAACCATTACCCCAAGCTTAATAAGAAGATAGTGATGAAGACATAGATGACAAGGATACTAACGTGGAAACTACTACTGGCGAGGACTTGATAATACCTAAATTATATATCTTTTAGGCATAGTTGTGTGGTGATTATCTTAAGTTTGAGAAAATAATTAATGTGAATTTGAGCATATTAAGTTAAATATTGGAATAAAATATTTTTCATAAACTTTCCATTATCTTTTATTTTTGTAGGATTTTGGTGAAACTTTTTATGTGTCTTTAAGAATGCAAAAAATGTGTAGTTGATTTAAGAAGCAAGAACATCAAGGGAAGAAGCTTCATACCAAATTCAACACCTAAAACCATGAGCATCTCTATTTATTTACTTTTTATGATCATTGTTGGGATTGGTGTGATGGCTAGAATCTAATATTTTTATAGGATTTAGATTTTTATGAATTCTAGGATGTAGTATTCATTATTTTCTTGACTTAACATTGAATTTTTATATTTATGTTGAATTTGTTTATAGATCAATGACATTGGTTTTTTAATTATTATTCAAATTTAAACTTCAATTTTAATAATATGATTATGTATGTTTAGATTGAGAAATCAAATGTATATTTTAGATTAATCCATAGACAATTCACCTTACATAGAGACCTAGAGATAGGCTTACATAAGATGTCCAAAGTAGGTGTGAGCTTAATTGAAACAATAAATTCCATAGAATGTTTAATGCATTCAATTAATAGATTGAGATAGAGAAAACTTTCATTTGATTTATTAAATTAAATAGAATTGCATAACTGGAAAGAGTGTATAATTTACCTTAGGAATCCTATAGTTTAATAAAATCTAGAAATATGTTAAATTAAGGTTAAACAATGAATGTTAATGCATTCTAGAAGACTTAATTACCTAGATCTCAACTTCATAATTGTTGCTAATTCGTATGAGTTTTCTTGGGAGTTCACTTTTAACTATTTTGTTTTGTTTATTTTCTATAGTTAATCAACCAATCATTCATCTATTAAACAGACTAAATATTATAGACAGAAATCCATTGTTAGTTATAGTCCTCGAATATTAATAACTTAGACTCATGTAGGCTCTACTACTTAGCAATAGTTGCACTTTCCTTATTGCGTGTTTAGTATTGCTATTTGTGATTCATTAATTTTAAAACTTAGGCATGTCTAGCACACACATCAGGAGTCATCAGTGTCTATCTACCAAGATAGATTAGCCTAGTGCTCATGTAAATGTTTTACATTTATAAGCTTTCATGATTTATCTTTCAGTATCAGGCTAATCAGAGGTTACAACAAGATAGGTGCAAGGAGTATTAAAGATAACAGCAATCTAAGTGAGATCAATGGGCCTTATGGTGAGAGTTTATGAGATTTTGTTGCTACCAGCTTTATGCGATTTTGTTGCTACCAGCCACCTTCAATAGATGATGCCTAACTACATATAGACTGTATTTAACAATTGAGTCTTCCTTTATTTTATTTTATTTTCTTTTCTTTTTTCATTGTATTTTCTTTTATTTTCATTTTATCATTAATGCTTAAAATATTTGAACTTCGTAGGCTTTTCTTTTATTTCCATTTTTATTTTCATTTTAATTTTATGTTCAAAATTCTTAATCTAGTCATCTAAAAAACCTTATATTTAATGCTCTTATCCAAAAATGGAAAATCTTTGCAATTCGCATCTCCATTTTGCACGGAATGACAAATTCTATACCTTGTCTACTTATGGACTCACAAATTTTAGACGAGTACTAGTCTTCTTTTTCTTGTAATATCATGCTTATATTTTGCTTTTTAAACCTTAAATTAAGGACAATTTGACAAAATTTTTGGGAGGGGGAGAATAATTTATTATTTATTAATAAACACGCACTTGTTATTTATTAATACATAGTTATTCTTTATTAATAATATACACATGCTTGATGGATATATTTATTCATGGAAAGAATTAGATAATTCATGTGATCAAGAGATGAAAGAAAAGTGAATTTTCAATGAGTTTCATGCCAAACCCTATCGTCATGACTTAGGCTATAGACTTTTTTAGGAGAAAAAGCAAGAAAAGCAAAGATGCAGTATGTTCCACAGTCAAGGCCATGGTCATGACCTTGGCCTAACTTCATTCCATAGCCTGTACCACAAACATAACTCTAGCCATAGGATTATAGGGTTCTAGCTCCTATTTAAGCGTGTATTTAGGTTTTTTTTTTTTCAAGGAAATTTGATCTTTTGGAGACCTAAAGCTAGCATTAAGAGTTTAAAGGCCAATTATAAGCCACTTTTGTAAATTTTTAAAGCAATAGAAGAGGAGAATTGAATCCATCATTAAAGATTGAGAGGCTAAAAGGGGTTTTCAAGAATTTTATTAAAGACTCAAAGATTAAAGCATCATGAGAATGAGCTTTTAATCTCTTAATTCTTTTTTATTATTATTGTCTTATTTATATGATTATGAGCTACGTTACCATAGGATCTAGATCAAATAAATCTTAAGATGTAGTGTTTATTCTTTATTCTTTATTTGAATTTTTAATATCCAAATTTTATCTTAGGTTTGTCTATGAATACTATTAGATTACATTGAAATATTTGCATTTCAATTTCAATTTCAATATTTTATTTCATATACTTAGATTGAAAAACAACTTAAATGAGTAGACCAAACCATAGATAAAAACGCTTTCATGGTGTACTAGATATGGGCATACATAGGTTTCGCGGATTAGATTCAAACCTAACTGAAAAAAAGCATATATAGATCGAGGTAATAATCCTAGTAAAAAAATAGAATCCATAGATTAAGGTAATAAACCTGACCAGAAAAATAGAATCCATATATCAAGGTAACGCATCTAATTATATTTTTAATTAAGAAGAGATTCTAATTAATTAATCAAAAGGATATGAGTTATATTGATCAAGAGAGAATATTATTCAATTAAAGGATACCACAGTCTACATATATTAGATAAAACATTGAATCAATATTAACAATTAAACACATTAATGTCTTACAAGGATTCATTATCTAGGTCCTAGTTTCATCAATTTCATTTTTAATCTAGTAAATTTTGGAATTGTTTAGTTAGTTATTTGGTTATTTTTAATTAATTGTTAATCAATCATTAATTTAAGTATATTAGATAATGTAGATATAATTAGAACTGATTATCATACAATCCTCGTGAGACAATGACTAAACTCATTTTAAGCTATACTATAGAATGATAGGTACACTTGCCTTAGTAGACTTAGGATTGTTTAGTTTGATTTTCTTTTTTTATATATACTTTAAAAATTAGATTATGCTCACCAAAGGGTTACTTTTATCTTGAAAAAAAAACAAGTGGTTGTAAAAATATTGACCTTCATTTGTAGAAAAATATAGTAATAGTAAAATTTTTAACAAAGTGTTGGAGAGTAGACGTAGATGTATACCAAATCATTATATAAAATTGATTTATGTCTCTCTTCTCTTTCCTCTTTACTTTTCAATTTTAATTTAGTTCAAGGTATATTATTATATTGATTAATTAGATTTTTTCAACTTCTATATTTTGTATAGATTAAATTTTTCAATTAGGTTAAGACTTAGAAAAAGTTCAAAGTCATCTAATTCACTCTCTCCTCCATTCTTTGGTGCCATATAGGGGAAAATAATGATTATGCTGATAATGAAAATGATGATGATATTCTTTTTAAAGATGAAAATGATGAAGAAGAAGTTTTTAAAGATGAAAATATTGTTGATGCAGTTTTTAAATATGTAAGAGTGGTTAAAGAAAATGGTCTAATTGAATTATAATTAAATGTTCGAAATATCAACTAGCTACAATTAATTCCATTGACATTGGAAGTTTTGATAGGCAATGATGGGTATCCTTATAGAGAGAAGAATTTTGACTTTATTTGGCACTTAAGAAGGGAGAAAAGGTGAATTAGAGTCTTTGAAATTTTCTAAGTCAATGGATCCTAGTTTCACTAAACCATGTAATTAATGCAAAAGTTTAATATCAATTTAAATAAATATTATGAAATATTATAAATAAAAGAGTAAGGGAAAGAAGATGTAAACCTAAACCTAAACCTAAATAGTGGTTTGGTGTCAACTTCTATATTTATGTCTATTCCCCAACACTTTATTAGTTATTTAACTATCTTAATGATCAAATGTACAACTTTTAGTCCCTTTTTCAAGGCTTTAAATCAACCTTCACAATATTTCAATTCACAAGCTTACAACCCCTTAAAAATACACTTGAAAAATATTTAACTTAACATATAAGGTGTTTGAAAAGGGCTCACACAACTCTTGAATGAATAAATCAATGTAAATTCACGAAGTTCACAAAAACTCACGTAAAACTTGAATAAACTTCAAAAGCATACTCAAAATTCTTTAATTAATACTTACAAGTGCTTCTTAAGTCTTAGATTCATTACACACTCCCAAATGCACTTATTTATAGTGAAAACTGGCTTACTAGCTATTTATAACCTTTATACAACGTTAAAATTCATTTATTTTATTTTTCTATTAACTTCTACTCATTGCTGCATGATTCTCACATATATTGATCGATCAATGCACTATATCAATTAACCAGTGGTTGGTCAATTGATATATTTCACTAACTAACCAATCATACAAAAAATAGCACACTGGTTGACCAGTGGTCAATTAGTCTCTACACAAACTAGTTTTTCATGTTTTCTAATACAATCAAATACTTCTAAATCAACCTAAAATAATTTCGAACACTTCAAGAATTTTCTTAATTCATGCACACATTAACCCCCCAAGGCATTTTTACTCATCATGAGGATTATCTTAAAACATTCCCCATACATTTTGCTCTTGATCATGCAACCTCTATAAATAATCTAAACATGAATATAATTATGTGAGAAATAATCCCTTTAAATACAATAACTAGATTAAGTAAAACTTACATAAAAATTACAAAGTTAAACATATCAATATCTATCTTGGCCTTCAAAACTTGATTCCTTACCACTTGATCATCACATGCTCTATTTAAACTTCAAGACTCGAAAACTCATCTTCTACACTTATTAAGCATACCTATCTTTCCAAAAACTTAGACACAACAAAACTTTAGTATTAAGATTGTTTTTTTATTATCAAAACAATATGGAACCTCTTTTAGTTCAATAATCTCTCCCTTTTATAATAAAAATTATTTATTATTATAAACTATAAAACAAAAACAAATATCAAAACATCTAATACCCCCTAAAATTCACTAAATATCACTTAAAAATTTTTCAAATATACTCTCCTTTATATAATACCAAAAATAATAAAATAAACAAACATACTATGAATTCATATCAAACAACGTCACAACAAAAAATCACAATTCCATATTCAGTCTTATTAAAAACAACCGTTACTAAGTTTAACTTACTCTCCCTAAATTAATCATAATTCAACAACAATTTCATCAAATTCAAATTTCACATACTAAAAAATTTCAGAACTCAATTATACAATCAATCACAAAATCAAATTCCTTACAATTCCCACCTAAGTCGATTAAAAACATGATTCCTCCTAAATTCATGCATTATGATTATTAAAGATTAAACTTACCCTAAGTAAAATATAATATCATATCTAACTCTCCTCCTTTTTAGAATCATTAAAAAAGTAAATGTAAGCATATAAATAAGCAAAAAAAAAAAAGACATTAAGAAAATAAAACTCAATTATCATAATAAGTTGCTATCTGTCACACTTAGCTCTCTTGTAATCATGTAAAACCTATCTTCATTCATTAGTTTAGTAAAAATATCAACTATTTGATGTATTTTCTCCATAAACAACTTCATATCCCCATTTTGCATATAATCTATAATAAAATGATATCAAATTTATATAAGTTTTTGCCTTAAAGTGTTGAATGGGATTTTCAATAAATCTAACTGCACTTGTATTATCATACCTAATAGATATCTTGCTTAATTAATCTCATAATCCCTAAATTTTTACTTAAGCCATAAATTTTATGTACAATAACTATCCATGATAACATATTTGTCTTCTAATGTAGATAAGCCTACCATATTTTATTTTATACTAAACCAAGACACTAATGTATTACTTAAAAATTACCATGCTCCAGATGTACTTTTCCTATCTAACAAAATAACTAAATAATCTAGATCCAAATACCCAACTAAGTCCAAAACTGTATTCTTAGGATATTAAAGACCTAAGTTTATTATTCCGTATAAATATATAAGGATTCATTTTATAGTTAATAAATGTGACTCTATGAGATGCTAAAAACCTAACACATTATCCAACACTAAATCATAACACTTTCTTAATAAACAAAGTATTATCTATCTATCCTTTAATAAAATTACTTTCTAAGAGAAAAGCACTTAACCTATAATACCATAAACTAGGTACTTATTTTAAACTATATAACGCCTTAATAAGTTTGAAAATGTGATTGAACACATCATGTCTTTCAAAATCGAGAGTTGTTATATATATACCTCTTCTTATATAAACCATATAAAAATGCATTTTTAACATCCATTTGAAAATTTTTAAAATTCATGTATGATAGAAAAGCAAAGAAAAGTCTAATTTCTTGTAACATTCCTACAGGGGTAAATCTTTCATCATAATCTATACCTTATTTTTAATTATACTCTTTAGCTACTAACCTAGTCCTATTTCTTACTATGTTATTATTATGGGAAATGTTACAAATGCCAAAAATACAAATCCTAAGTCTCATAAATCAATCTTAGTTTTCGAGAGATTTACACATGCGAAGGACAAAGACCATTTTCTAAATTATCTTTCCTTATATTTCCTATTCGAATATTATTATCGATTCTAGAATGTTTTAATTTGATTGTATGTTTGGAAATTAGAGTTTAAGAGTTAAGGACTAGCATACCTTCACTTATACCATATAAATGCTATTTTTGTATGGAATAAGACAAGCAGAATTTTGATTTAAGGTTGTGAACTCCTAAAGTTCAAAGATCATAAGGTTCTCTCTAATGAGCCTTTAATTTCAATTCAATATAGGTTAAAAGAGTAAAGACACTAATAACCAAAGGTATCTATCTCATGGACCCATAACTCAATCTCAGACACAGGTTCTTAACAACTTGGTATCAAAACTAAGGTTGGCTGGACTAACACAAAGTTTGAAATTTGGGTCGATTTCACCATTTCGTCATGGAATTCACTTACTTCGCTTGGACTATGGATTGAGGAGGAGCGATGTTGATGGATTCACTTATGAAGGGGAGATTGTTGTGAAATCATAAGTTAATGACATACAAAGTTAGAGTAAGTTATAAATAATAGAAGGCTCATAACTCATTGCCTTAAGGTTTTGAATTGAGATATGAGGTCCTTCCTATTATATATGGATGTTCGCTTAGATCTAGTCCAGTTCTATCTTTGAACCCCTTCACCTTTCCTAAAAACTAGAATTAGATCCACCAATTGTGAGTGACTTTCAAATTTTACAACAAAAATTTTAGAGGTTAATAAAGATGTATCAGAATGACCAAATACGTGCAATTGAGAAATTAGAGAGTTGTCTAAAGAGAATGTAACAGTCAAGTAGGATTCACAAAGTAAGCAAACAAGTAATTGTTCAAGTGGTAGTAAAACAAGCTATCCAATAATGGATAATCATAATACCAGTTATACTGAAGAAGTCTCTTATGTCTCAAAGTATTCTAAATTAGAATTTCCATGTTATGGGGATAAAGAAGATCCATTGTGATTATTTTTTTCATCATCAAAACACACTTAAGAAAGACAAGGTAGGCCTACCATCCTATCATCTTAAAGGTGATGCCCAATTGTGGTTCTTAAAACTAAAAAGAGACCGACCTACCTTGAGTTAGAGCAACTTCAAATAACAAAGCAACTTAAGGTTTGGCCCACCTATTCATAATAATAAATTTGGAGAACTAACTAAAATTAAACAAGAAGAGATAATCACAAAGTATCAATACCATTTTGAGCAACTTTTAGTTCATACAGATACCTTAATTGCAGAACAGAAGGTACAACTTTTCATTAGGCGGTTACAAGAACATATTTCAATCGAAGTGGAGATTAAAAATCCATCAGATTTGACGAATGTAATGACTCTGGCTTGTTTGTATGATAGGCTTAGAGGGGGATACAAGAATACCCTCCCACTTGTTCATCAAAATGCCAACACCCCTAATCTTACCAAGCTACCAACAATTAAGTGTTTATCTCGAGCTGAGATGGAAGACAGGAGAGTAAGGAATTTTTTTTCAATTGTGAAGAGTAATATGTGCCTAGTTACCAATGTCAAAGGTTATTTTCCATGGAAATTTAGGAGAATGATGTACAACTTAAAGATGATGGAAGTTGCGAGTAGGTGTATAATGAATCAAAAATTTCCATTCATGTGATCATAGCCATTTGAGCACTGCAGGCTCTGTAAATTTTAGGCAACTTAAAAGGAAAGCCTCTAGTATGCTCCTGAATTAGATAGGCTCAACACTTTCTGTTTTCAAAAAGTTTGGCCTAACGTAAAGTACTTGGTAACTTTGGCTATTCTAGAGTTCTTTGAAAATGGGAAGCTACTCAAAGAACTAAACAAGACCTTTATCTGTTTAGTCTCCAAAGGCCCTACTCTTGCTTCTTTGCAAGATTATATACCTATAGCATGCTAAAACATTTCGTAAAAAATTATCTCACAATTTGGGTGTGCCTATCTCCATTAAATGACCTTCTTGTGGGGAGTTCCAACTATTGCTAGATAAAATTCACCAAAGAACTGATTAATGGTGTAACAAAAGTTTCTCCTTTGCAGGTCAAAGATTAACTTGATCCACTCTAGTATCCTTATCCACTAGTCCTTTCATCTTCTTTTCCAGTAACTATTACCAAAGTAATTGATTGAGCCTTACAAAATTTTCTTTGGTCAGGTGAATCTAATAAGAGGGCTATAGCTAAGGTGAAATGGTCTAAATTCCATCAATCAAGTAGAGAAAGGGGACTTGGTATTATATCTCTAAGAGTCTCTAATAGAGTTTTTTCATGTAAAAGGCTTTGGAGATTGTTAATTAATAAAGAAATGCTTTAGAGTAAGTGGATGCATGTATATTGTCCAAGGAGTAAGTGTCTTTGTTGTTGTTACCATTAATCCTCCACCTATTCTTGGTCCACCAAAGGTTTCTTGAATTCAGACACTAGGTTGAAGGTAGGCGATGGAGAAAACTGCTACTTCTAGTCTACCAACTGGGTTTCGGCTAGCCCTCTTAGGAAATGTGGTGAGCTTCTTTCTGTGCGGGAGGCAATCACTCAGTACACCATGAGTCTTTGCCTAACTCCCATATTGCTAGATATTTGCTTAGTATTTAATTGAATAACTCTTCTAAAGACATTGATGTTTGGAATAGAACTCCATCCGGTCAATTCTCAAACTCTTCGTATAGAAATATGACGAGCCCAAATCAAGGAGAGGTACTTTAGTATAAATTCCTTTTATTTAAGCTGTGTCATCCTTGTACATTGTTTACATTTTGGTTGGCAATCAAACGAAAGCTCAAAAAACATGATCTACTCTAGGAACACCCATAACTTTGTAAATGAGAGCTTAGTGAAACAATTTAGGATTCTAGTGGACCATTGGGACATTTTTAAAGTCGTTGTAGCTAATGGAGAGCATGTATGTAGCCTAGGTATATAAAGGAAAACTCAGCTACAATTGGATAATCAACACTTTTAGTGTTGATTTGTTTGTGCTACCTTTATGTCGATTTGAAACTGTGTTAGGCGTAAATTGGTTACACACTTTGGGTTTGATTACATAGGATTTTAAGATGAGATGTACAAAGGACGATCATATGGTGGAATTGTAAGGAATTAAGGATAATTACCAAAGCTCCATTAATATGATACTGACAACGCTTCCTGAAGTAGATAGAAATCTAGAAGTGCAATAATTGGTAGTTGAATTTAAACTAGTATTTGCTTCACCTTAAATTATGCCTCCTAAATGCAACCTCCATCATTACATTATACTTGAACTAGGGATAGGTCCCATTATGGTCCACCCTTGTCATTATCTGCATCTTCAGAAGGATGAGATTGAGATGCAGTATCCTAACATGTTGGCAAGGGACATTATTCATCTAAGTCTTTTTTTTTTTCCGTCACATATGCTTTTAGGTAAGAAGAAGGATGGAAAATGGTGATTTATATTAATTAGAGAGCATTGAATACCAAGATAATGAAGGATAAATTTCCCAGCCTCTTCATTAAAGAAACACTAAAAAATTTACATGGAGCTCAATTTTTCACTAAGCTAGATTTGAGTACTAGTTTCATAAGATTCTAATGCATCCTGATGATGTGGAGAAAATAACTTTTCGAACTTACCATGGGAATTTTGAATTTTTGGTTATACCCTTTGGCCTTACGACTTCATCCCTATTTCAATCTATAATGAATATGGCATTTAGTCCTTGCTTACGTACGTTTTTCCTTTTCATCTTTGAAGATATTCTTATATGTAGCAAGACTTTGGCTGAGCATATGGCACATTTGTAGACTATTTTTCTATCTTGTTAGAACAACAACTATTCTTAAAGCAATCTAAATGCTTAATTTCTCAAACTTCAATTTCCTACTTGGGACATACTATCTCAGTAGATAGGGTATTAGTGGATTCCAGTAAGGTGGAAGCAATGCTTCGTTAGTCTAAACCTTACACTGGTTGTGGATTGTAGGGTTTATTAGGTCTCACTGAATATTATCTTAGGTTTTTTAAGGACTATGGATATATCACAAACCCATTAACTAACATACTTCAAAAACAATTATTTCATCTAAACTAAAACTTCCTCAGTAACATTTGAGAAACTCAAGGCTACAATGGCTAGCATTATTGTTCCCACTCTTCTATACTTTTCTCAACTTTTATTTTGAAGTGTAATGCTTCAGATAGTGGCATCAGTGCAGTCATTTAACAAGGGGGTCGTCCCATAGCTTATTTCAGTTGATCATTGGATACTAGGCATCAAGAGTTACCTATGTATGAGAAAGAGCGCATTGTTTTGGTCAAGGCAGCTTGTCATTGGTGTCTTTACTTGTAGGGTAATCTTTTATGGTGAGAACTAACCATTATAGTTTGAAGTTTCTTCTTCAACATTGAATAGCAGGCTAGAAAATAAAATGTAGTGACAAATACACTATCTAGGAAATTTGAGGATCAAATTCCGCTGGCTACCATTTCATTAGCTCAATTAGGTATTTTTGAAGATATCCAAAACGAGATTTTTCAATAAGAGGAATTAAAACAATTGTTAGCCCAAATTCAAGTAGCGACAATAGATGACAAGTGGAAATTTCATGATGGGTTGATTATATTTTAAGATCGAGTGTGTTTATCTAAAGATTCTTCCTTGATTTAAGGTTTGCTGGATACCATCCATAACCAACATCATAAGGGATATCAAAAGACCCTTATCGCCTTACCTCTGATTTCTATTAAAGAGGTATGAAGTATGATGTTCAAGAATTTTTTTGTGCTTGATCAGTTTGACAATGCCATAATACTGAATATCTCTATCTAATAGGAGTCTTAAATCCTCTCCCCATTCCATAACAATTGTAGTCAAATATCTCTATGGATTTTATTTAGGTCCTTCCAACTTCTTATGGTAAAAATGTTCTTTTAGTAGTCATTGACCGGCTCTCTAAATATGCTCATATTATGCCTCTATCACACCATTACGCTACTATTAATATGGCTAGATTGTTTTTTATCATATTTTCAAGTTGCATGGGTTGCCAAGACTATTGTTAGTAACCGAGGTATTGTTTTTCACTAATTCGTTTTTGTCAGAAGTGTTTCATTTGAGTGGCACTAAATTGTCCTCCAACTTAGTTTATCATCCTTAATCGATGGCCAAAATGAGGTGGTTAATCATACTATTAAGATGTATTTGAGATGTTTTACGAGTGACAAACCGAAATGATGAGTTAATTGGCTTGTTTAGACAAAATATTATTATAGTACAAGTTCTCACTCTTCCTTGTGCACTACACTATTCGAAGTGGTTTATGGCTAATCTCCACCTTATGTCTTATTATGCTTGTTTGGCTAAGTTGGAGGCTATAGATTATGAATTACATGCTAGAAATGCCGTTTTGGATTAATTCTATGCAAGACTACTACAGGCCTAACAAACTATGAAGGCTTCATATGATTCTCATCATCAAGATGTGTCCTTTGAGGTAGGTGATTTTGTTTTGCTGAAGTTACATCATCGCCACTTCCTTCCTTGGTTATTCAAAGGAATCACAAGCTTGCTCCAAAATTTTATGGCCCTTTTCCCATTTTTTGAGAAAATTGATATTGTTGCTTATAAATCATAGTTACCTTCAATTGCGAAAAATGCACCCAATTTTTCATGTGTGTTGTTTGAATAAATTTATTAGTAATCAGGACCAAGGGAAACCATCTTTACCTCTTATAAATATAGATACAACATTACCCTTTCCACGAGCTATTTTAAATTATCGAATTAAAGGCACAATGGAATAGATTCTAAGTCATTACAATGACCTTTCTCCATCTGAAGCCTCGTGGGAAGATGTAGATTCTCTGTTATAGCGATTTCCTTCACTAGAACTTCAGGAAAAGTGCATTTTCGAGGGGGAAAGTGATGTTATGGGCAACATTACAAATGCCAAAAATACAGCTTCTAAATCTCATAAATTAATCTTAGTTTATAAGAGATTTACACATAGGAAGAAAAAATCAATTTTCTAAATTTGCTTTCTTATATTTCCTATTAAGATATTATTATGGATTCTAAAATGTTTTATTTTAGTTTTTTTAGAGTATCGATGTATGGTAAGTAAGGTTTAAGATTTAAGGACTATCCTACCCTCACTTGTAATAGATAAACGTTATTTTCATATGGAATAAGACAAGTAGAATTTTGATTCAAGATTATGAACTCCTAAAGTTCATAAATCATGGGGTTCTCTCTAACGAGTCCATAATTTCAATTCAATATAGGTCTAAAGAGTAGACACTCTAACAAGCAAGGAACTCCATCTTTTGTTCCTATAGTGAATCATAGACCCATAACTCGATCCCAAATATAGGTTCATAACAGTTATCTTCATTTAATTATTTTTCAGGACCTATAATTAGCTAATCTTTTTTCCTAGTATTTAAAATTCATATTTTATTTATTTCAAATTGATTTAACTCTTTATTCATAGTCAAAATCTAATGGTCATCACTCAAGGCTTCTTTTATACTCATAGGTTCAATTTGTAAATTAAATGTAAAATGAGACAAATTTGTAAAATGAGATCAAGTGATTATGTCTTGTTAATATTACCTAATATTTGGTTTGATAAATGATCCTTCCTATATTTCCAATCTTTTAACAACTCATCATCCTTCTTTTTCTCACTTGGTTCAATAATTAGTTCTTATATAGTAGTTTATCGATCCTACTTTTCCTCTTCAAAGACTAACTTTTCCAATTCTTTGGAAAAACC
>JAOXYD010036060.1:0-13923 GCA_028565735.1 Pinacopodium congolense | reverse complement strand
TAAGATATATTTTAAATATTTCCTACTATAATAACTAACGTTTTAAGCACCGTACCGGTACCAGTATAGGATTTGATTATAGTACGGTATTGTACCAGTACTAGTCAATATTGGTACTGTTTTGAATAATTTGATAAAATTATAAATTAGTCCCTGAATTTTATAAAATTTACAAAATAGTTCATATATATGTATATATTATACCATATATTTTTAATTCTACTTCAACCTTGTCTAAAAAAATCAACAATAATATAAATTTGACATATTAATAACTATAATTTTATTTTTATTTTTATTAATTATAAACATCAAACAATAAGAATGCACTCACATATAAAATTTATTTAACTCAAATATAAATTATCTCAACTAATTTTAGCTACTCAACTATTATCATTTCTACGTGAAGTTTTTCAAACCAATAAAACATCTATTAGGGATATTTTGCCAATCATGTTCTTTTTTATTGCACGTGCTTATTAGTTAACAGAAATAGATAATTAATTTGAGACTTTTATCAATTGGAAAATAAACAAACATAACTATAATATCAATTAATTACAACTAATTAGAACATTTTAACAAAAATAAAAAACCATAATTTATCTAATATCTATACCTGAATTCGAGACTTTTAGCGATTGGATGTGGATGAAGCTTCGGTGCCTTCGGAGAGTAGAAACTAGGTGAGGTGAATTTCGGGTCACGACTGGCGAGTGGCACTTTGGTGTGTCACACGAGAGAGCAGCAGCTGCAACTAGTGAGATTGCTCTGCGAGAGGGGATGTTGGCCAGATCTTGAGAAGTGTAGATATTGTCGCAAGAGGAGTGCAGGTGCAGTGGCGACAAATCTTGTGTGTGGTGCAGCAGGAGAGGACGTCGAGCAAGAGGGGTGCTTACCGAGTCAGTTGAAAAAAAAAGAAAGTTAGTTGAAATTTTCTTAATTTTTACTTTGGTCCAAAATACCTTGCCGGGGACTTAGATCCTATCAGTACCTATCGGTACCAACCAAAAAGATCAATATTGACTAATACTCACACTTGGTACAATATTAGGATGGTACTGTACCGTCTCCTAGCCGGTACGATGTGTTTAAGCCTGTATCAATCGGTACATCACAGTGTTTATAGCCTTAATAATAATTATTGATAATTGTTACAAAAAAGTCATATAGATGGATTCGTTGATAATTTTGTTTAATTTTTTTCATCCAAAGGACTTGTTTTGTTTATTATCTTATTGGTGAAGATTTATAGGAAATTTTTTATAGAGATCAGATTAACCCTCCATTAAGTATAGTTGTATTAAAATATCTATTTCTTATGAGTTTAATGATCATATTTTACTTAGTAACGTCAATTTAACAATGGGAGAAACAATCGATAATAAATAAGGGGTCGTTTGGTATTGCTGTAGGTTGTGGTTTTTAGTTGTTATTTTGATATATTTGTATTGATTTTTGTGTTTTATCCTTGATTTCTGTGCTGTATTAGTGTGTTGTCTTTATCGATTTTTGTGTTAAAAATCAAAACTAAAAACTATATTGATACCAAACAAGTCCAAAGTTTTCAATTTTGCTTTTCTTACAAGAATCTTTGTCTAAGCTCATTGTTGGTTTACAAGTGAAAAATGATGAGAGTTTTGCACTATTTTCATGTTATAAAAATTTTTCAAATAAAAGAATTCATACAAAATGTAAAAATACAAAGCATACTTCTAAGAATAACAACAAGACTTACAAAAAGAACTTCATATGCCACTGATATGGAAAATTTCGGCCACATTCAAAAGTGTTATTATGTGAAGTTAAAAGAAGGAAATATAATTACAATTATTTATCAAAAGAGAAAGATTATACTAATTATTTTATAAAAAATGTAATATAACCATTTTCTCCTCCACCTTTTATATTATTATATCTTTGATAATTTATCTTTATCTTTCATAATATGATTAGAACATTCAAAATCTACTATCCAATCTTTAATGGAGTTAAGAGATTTATCACTCACCATGACAAGTGCTTACACTTCTTTTGCTTCATTTTTGGAGGATTTAAATAGCTCATATTCACCATTATTGGCTCCATAATAGTATACAAAGGCTAAAAATTCCATTCTTCTTCACTTTCACCTTAAGAGTGTAAGGATCTAAATATATTTCTTTCTACACTCTTATATCCATAATCTCAAGCACAAAGACCTATTTTTTTCAAAAATATAACATTAATTGTTTTTATGTCATTATGTCTTATCCTCTAATTGATTGTGGTTGTGATGAGCTCCCCTTCTTGTTAACTCCTTTCTTGTTGCCTTTTTTGTTGTCAATTTTATTTTGGTTTTTTCTTCCACTTCTACATTTTACAACATGTATTTCCTTGCTCTTCTTATTGAAAAGAGCTTTCTCTTTATCATTAATTAAGCCTTTGGACATTTGTTTATCTAAAACCTCTTGATTAGCCAATATATTTTCTATTTCATTCAAGTTTAGTTCTATAGCCCATGCACGAGTTATGACAATAGGCATGTTTGTTGAACCAAAGAGGTTCTAATCAGATATTTGGATGATGAAAAAATATTATTGTTACTAATGGTTAAGTTTTGATGTGTAATTAAGATAGGAAAATGCAAGATGTTCAAGTTTGCATTTTTTATATTTCAAGATTGGTGCTTCAAGTGAAGAATATGAAGAGCAAGCTTTTGATGATCAAGATTGAAGATTAAGAAAGAATATCAAGTTTAGATGGGTTTATGAAAATGTCTTAAAATGTAAATTTCGTAAATATAATCTTTATCAATTATTGAAAGGGCTCTCACATTTGCATGAAATTTTTTGCGTGAATATTTTCATATAGGATTTAAATTATATGTTTAGTGATAAATTGATTTTTATTATGGCATTAATATATTAGGAATTGTATTAGAAAGGCACATAGACTTTAAGGTGTTTAATAAAGAGGTTGTTAATGTATGCCTCTTGATGAGTTTAAGTGAATTGAAATGTTGCATAAAGTTTTATAACATGGTCGTTGAATCATTTTGGTTATTCACATAGTTTAAAATTATATTGTAAAACTTTTTTAAGTCTTAATTAATGTTGGAAAAATTCTTGGATAGTTAATAATTATTTTAGTCATTTTTTTGTACTTTTAGAGATGAGATTTTTTTGGTTTAAACTCATTTTGTTGATATATTTCAAATCTATCTAAATTTAAGTTATCGTCATTCAATCTGATTTTTCAGTACTTAAATCTATTTTTATTGCTTTAAAATCATTATAAATATTTTGCCTAAGGTCTCAAGATTGAATTAGAGTTTTATTTCAAATTTTAAAGCACTCAAAACATTGATTAAAGCTCTAAAAACTTCGACTACTCAAAGTTGTCTCTAATAACTACTTGTTTCCTTTATGGGATTAAACGTCTCTTTTGGCTTCTAAACAGCTAGGGTTGCTATTAAATGTCTCCAAACCCTTCTTAAACCTACACATAGAATCTTTAAACACTTTTATCATTTTTAGAAGCCTTAAAAATTAGATTGAAAGATAAAATTCATTTAAACCTCAAAGTTGCCTCTTTCTTCACTACTTGCCTTCTTTTTCACTATTCTTGGAACAATTTCCTCTCTCTTAACTTTAGCTTATTTTTGGGCTTAAGAAATTATTGTTCCCTATTAGTTTAAGCATTTAAGAGTTTGTTTGATCAAAATTTCATATTTTAGGAGGATTATTTTAGATGTTTAAAGTTTAATCTTTCAGCTATATCAAAACTTTTTTTTTGTTTCTTATGTTCTTGCATTATTCATGATTTTTAACTATCATAACTTGTTTTTGGATGTTTACGTTTGATATTCCCTATTATTTTAAGAGTTCAAGAAATTCATAAATCAATTTCATGCACTATTAAGTGGTTATATTGGTAGATTGAAGGTCATAAGGTCATAGACACCAAATAGGTCTAGGTTTGAGTATTTCAACACTCATATTTATCTCTGGCAATTTATATTCATTTTTTGTGCTTCAAAATTCCACATATATATTGTATTCGTACTTTGTATCTTTCAATTGACCTGT
The DNA here is from genome assembly GCA_028565735.1 of Pinacopodium congolense. Taxonomy (NCBI): domain Eukaryota; kingdom Viridiplantae; phylum Streptophyta; class Magnoliopsida; order Malpighiales; family Erythroxylaceae; genus Pinacopodium; species Pinacopodium congolense. Next base: position 9,850 of record JAOXYD010036060.1, on the reverse strand, counting down.
TTGTGTGATTTTATAAGGTTAGAAACGTTTTTTAATAAGGCTGAATCTTTAACATTTTATATTTTAATAGCTTTGCATGTTTTTGGATTGTTCTTGATTTAAACCTTTTGGTTTTATTCCTTAAATTCATTTTTATTATGTCAATATATTGTTAATGGATTGATTAAGGTCCCGATAGGTTTATTGTGATGATTGTGTGGCATTTGATAGGTTAGAATCATTTTTTTCAAGGTTAAAACTAAAATACTACATGATTTGGAAACTTGTGTTTATATTGGTTGAATCTGATTAGTTGATGCTATAATTATGTTGTTGCTAGAAAGATTTGATTATTTATGGTCTATGGAGGTGTTTAGAGATTTTCCATATTTTTAATTGTCTTTATAAATTGCAAAAAAATTTTATATTGCTTGAGCTACATTGAAACACCATTAGAGGTATGTTTTGGATACTAACTTGGGAATTTGCTTTGTTAATTGTTGTGATTTATTTAATGCTCCTTTTTTCCATTAAAATGATTGTTAAAGGGTTATTTTTGACTTGTGGAAAACAAGTAGCATTGACATTTCAGTGTGAATTGGATTTATCTATTCCATGTATGAGCATTAGAGATTGCATAAGGCATAGGAATTGCATTGGTTGCATATGAGTCTTTTCTTGGATTGATTTTTATTAGATTTTTATTAAGCTATATAAGCTTGTGTTTAGGCTCAAGGGAACTTGATTTAGGGGGTATTTTGTGAGATTACTTAGTTGAATTTGATTTGTTGTAACGGTTACTCTTTACCTGCTTAAGTAAGATTATGTTGGGTTCATCTTAATCCTTATAATTAAAAAATGTTATGTGTTTTCTCTTGACCCTTGTGAACAACTTTTCACCCTTGATGTAAGATTTTATAGAGTGACTCTTCACCTAATTAAAGTAAGATTAGCTTTTAGTGAAATTTCTAATAAGTAGTTGGAGAGATGATGTAGTCTATCTTGAGGGTAAGCGAACCACTATAAATCTTAGTGTTCATCTCTTTCCTTATGCTCTTTATATTTGTGCAATTGTGTTTGTTTAGATTTGATTGAATTCGATTAAGTTTAGCATAAGTATAACGTATCATTATAAGTTGAATTTTAACTTAGTGATTCATACAGTTAAATTTGGCCTAGGTTGTTTAGGTAGTTTAATTTAGTAAGAATTTTTTAAATACCAAATTGACCCCCTCCTTGGGTGACATTTGACTTACAATTAGTATCAGAGCTTTGGTATCATATTTGCATAATTTCTATCAAAACTATGAGTAAAGATTAAAAATGGAACCTTACTTTGAACAGAAGGGTTTGAATGTTCATAGGCTACCAATTTTCGATGGTAATGATTTTCTTGAATGGAAAATTAGAATTAAATTTTATCTTATAAGTCAAGATTTTCATTTATGGGAATTTTTTACAAATGGCCTTTATGGATTTTCAAATAACGTAAAAGTTGTTTCATTAAATTAAAATTCCATGTATATCATAAACGATGCATTAGATAGGAATGTTTTTGTGAAAGTATCCATGTGCAAATCTATTTTTTGAGATTTTGTGTAAGTTGGAACAAATATATGTAGGAGGCATTAATTTGAAGAAAGTGAAGGAAGATGAAAATGAGAAAAAGGAAGAAGAGACTAAAAATGAATGCCTTGTATCCCTTGTGGAAGAAGCTCCATCATCATCAAATATTCCAATGGAAAGCCATGAGATACATTCTAACCTAACTCAAATGATGATGAGAAGGAAAATAATGTGGAATATGATGAAATCACACATGATGAATTGATTGAGTTTGCAAAAATTTTAGATTGAAAAGGAAGAAGTTTTCTTTGAAATATAAAGATGCCGTGAAAAAGTTGAATGATTTTATTATTAATAATGATAGATTGTTGAATATGATTGATTGTTTAAGAAAAGAATTAGATGAATGTTTGCATCGAAATGAGAAGTTAAAAGATGAATTACATGACATGTTAGAATCCAAGAATGCCTGCATGTTAGAAATTGATAGATTAAAACATGACATAAATGTCATGTTAGATTATAAGATTATGGATGTTGGAATGCATGACAATGAGCATAAGTCATAAAAATGAATCTTTTAAAAAAAGAAGTAGATGCCCTTAAAGAATCATTGTTCAAATTCATAGATGGTAAAGAAAAGTTAAATTATATGCTAAGAGGCCAAAATATTTCTAATAATATGTATGATTTAAGCTTTTTTTTATGAACATGTTTCTAAGGATGCCAAAACCATTTTTGTAAAAGGTAAAAGCTTAAATGAAGAAATTATACCAATTCCCTCATTAGAAAACAGTGCATCCATATCTAAAGCACATAATAGGCCACCTTTTAAGAATGTTGCATCTTCATCTAATTACTTGATAGGAAGAAAAATCATCATGCATTCATATATGCATCTAGTTCAAAGGATAGCAAGAATGTGCATCAAGGTAAAAATAGACATAGTTTTTATGTCAATGCACAAACATATAATGATGCATTTTAGACCCATGTTAGGCAAAGAGGTCCTAAATTTTCTCATGTTTCTAATGTGTGTGTATAACCTTAGGAATAGATCATATTTACATTCTAGGAAGGAATTTCAACCAAGAAAGGACATGTATACATCTAAGCCTCATGATAGATGTTAAGTTAGTAATTTGAATCTTTATATTCCCATACTCATAAGCATATGTTTAAGGTTAGAGGTATGTTTTAATCACAGCCTAGATCCCATTTACATCATGAAAATAATATGCATAATGTTAGGATATATAGGAGGCATTATAGCCCAACTTACGTGCAAGCACCCCATATGCATGTACATTCACAAAAGAATATCTCTCATACTTATTCTAGGCCAAGGAACATGTTTCATTCATATTCTAGGCAAAATATTCATCAAGTAAGTACATTTAGATATGTAAGACCTAGAAATACATTTAAGTCTTATATTACATATAATGGTGTGATGCATTCTCATATCTCTCATATGCATAAGCATAATCTTAGAAAAGCTCATTTGGATAGAAGAAATGCATTTAAGCATCAAGATCATAGGTTTCATGACCATATGTATAATGTTACATAGGTTTGTAATTTTTATGGCAAAGTTGTTCATGTAGAAAATTTCTGTTTTATTAAATAAAAAATGTTTAAAAAACCTTCTCAAATATGGGTTGAGAAAATTTTTAAGGCTAGCCCCCAAGGATCCAAGTTAATATGTGTACCTAGAGTATATTAGTTCTTTTTTTTAGGTTAACATACATTAGTGGAAATTTGGTGTCAAGCTAAAAAGCAAAAAAGTGGTATCTCCAACATTTTAATGAAAGTGGAATATGAAAAGATCGCTAGAAAGGCCTCACATGAGCTTAGTAAAGTAACTTGTTGAACCAAGTAAGGATTAAAGAAATTGGTATCAAGAGATGATGCAAAAGAAGGTATTCCTATGTCCTTATATGATGATATATAACTTGAATTAACTTTTAGACATTTATACTTGATTTGATAATGTTAACCTTGACATGTATGTTGAAAAATGGATTCATATGTTTAAGGGGAGCCATTGCATGTTTTGTATTAAAGTCATTCCATAATTTTTAAATTAGCACATTGCATTAAAATTGTTACATGATTTTTGAAATTGGTGGATTACAATAACTTTAGTATATGACTTGTTTCGAAAATGATACACTCCACATGTTTAATCAAATGATTTTTGCAATTAGGATCATATTTTTCAATTGGTACCTTATTTTTAAATTTTCAATTAGTATCATCTTCTTATAAATACTATCAATTGACATCATATGTTTACAATTGGTATCATGCTTTACAAGTGGTATCATTTCTTTCAATTGGTATCACCTTTAAAATTTTGCATTTTTTTTAAAAAATGTTTTAAGATAAGTTCATTCTCTTTACATGACTAAAAATTTTGAAATGCAAAAATTTAAGGGGAGGATATCTTATTAACATATTTTAATTAGTTGTGCATGATTTAGGAAAATTTTACATGGTATTGATGTATAATATATGCGTACAATGCAAAATATATCTAACTTGTGCTTTGGATGCTTAATAGGTATAATATGCAAAGTTTGTGATTTTTTTGGCATAATATAAGTTTTTGATGCTGTATATGCACAAACATGTGTTTTTCAAGTGAAATATGCTTAATGTGTGTCTTTGATGCAAATATTGTATAATATATATATATAATGCTATTACATATTTTTATGCATAATGTGCATAATGTGGGACAATATGCATGTTCGAAACATAAAGTAGTATAACAAGTGTTTTGTGATGCTCTTTTATACGTTTGATACCTTTTTATCCTTTACTATTCCATAATGCATAATGGCTTTCATTTAGGGGGAGAATTATATGCAATTAGTATTTTTTAAGATGCATGAATTTAGGAGAGTATTATATACAATTGCTCTACATTTTGTCAAATGCATGAACAAAGTGGGAGTAAGTTTTAAGAATTAGTTACATTTGGTATTCTTTTTAATGATGTTAAAAAGGGGGAGAGAATACTGTGATATTAAGAAGTACTATGGTTTTTTAAGTACAAAGGGGGAGACTAATATCATTTTATAATACATAATGCATTTATATGAAATGTGTTGCAAATATGTTTTATATGCTCTTAATATAACAAGTTTTGTTGTCACTAAAAAGGGGGAGATTGTTAAATCAAAGAGGTTCCAATCATGTGTTTTGATGATGAAAAAACATTATTTTTGGTTTGAGTTTTGATGTTTAATTAAGATAGAAAAATGCAAGATGTTTAAGTTTGCATTTAATAGAACTCAAGATTGGTGCTTCAAGTGAGAATATAAAGAGAAAGCTTTGGATGACCAAGATTCAATATCAAGAAAGAAGATTAAGTTTTGATATATTTAGGAAAGTGTTTTAGAGTGTAAGTTTCCTAAATTTGATCTTTATCAATGCTTGAAAGGGCACTTACATTTGCATCACAATTTTTGCACGAATGTTTGCATATGGGATTTAAATTGTAGTTTTAGTGATTAATTCATTTTTTCTATAGGATTAACATTTTAGGAATTGTATTATAAAGGCATATAGATTTTAAAGTGTTTAATCAAGGGTAGTGTTAATGTATGCCTCTTGATGAGTTTAAGTAAATTAAAATTTGCATAAAGTTTCATAACATAGTCATTGAATCATTTTGGTTATTCATATAGTTTCAAATCATATTTTAAAACTTGATTGAAGTATTGATTAATGTTAAGAAAATGCTTGGATAGTTAAGAATTTTTTTGGTTATTTTTTTTACAATATTAGAGTTGAAATTCATTTGGTTTAAGCTCATTTTGTTGACATACCTCAAATCTATCCAGATTTGAGTTATTATTATTCAATTTGAATTTTTAGTGCTCAAATCTATTTTTATTACTTCAAAATCATAATGCATATTTTAAGGTCTCAAGAGTGCACTAGAGTTTTACTTAAAATTTGTAAGCACTCAAAACATTGATTGAAGCTCAAAGAGCTTAGATTACTCAAAGCTATCTTTAACGACTATTTGTTTCCTTTTTTAGATTAAACGTCTCTTTTACCTTCTAAATAGCTAGGGCTACTATTAAACGTTTGCAAACCCTTCCTAACCCTATACTCAACATCTTTAAACACTTTTTTCAATTTTAGAAGTCCTAAAAATAAGATTGAAATATCAAATTCATTCAAACCTTCAAACTGTCTCCTTTTTCACTGTTTGCCTCCTTTTTCACTATTCTTGGTTCAATCTTGTCTCTCTTCACTTTAAATTATTTTTTAGAATAAGAAATTATTTTTCTCTATTAGTTTAAGTGTTTAAAAGTTTTTTTAATCAAAATTTCATATTTTAGGAGGAATATTTTACTTGTTTTAAGTTTAATCTTTCAGCTATATTAGAATTATTTTTGCTTTTTTGTGTTCTTGCATTATTCACAATTTTTAACTATAATAACTTATTTCTAGATCTTTGATTTTGTTGTTCTCAATTGTTTTACGTGTTTAAGAACTTCATAAATCAATTTTGTGCAGCATTAAGTGGTTATATTGGAAGATTGAAAGTTACAAGATCATATACACCAAATTTGTCTAGGTTTGGGTATTTTAACATTCATATTTATCTTTGGCAGTTTAAATTTGATTTTTGTGCTTCAAAATTCCACAAATTATTATAGTTGTATTTTTATATCATCTAAGAAGTTGATTGACCTATTTGTGTGATTTTATAAGGTTAGAAACGTTTGTTAATAAGGTTAAAACTTTAACAGTTTATATTTTGATAGTTTTGCATATTTATTTTTTTTTCTTGATTTAAACCTTCTGTTTTATGCCCTAAATTCATTTTTATTGTGTCAATATGTTGTTAACTGATTGATTAAGACCCCAATAGATTTATTGTGTTGATTTTGTGGCATATGATAGGTTAGAATCGTTTGTTTCAAGGTTGAAACTTGAATACTACATAATTTGATAACTTGTGCTTATATTGGTTGAATCTGATTAGTTGATACTATAATTATATTTTTTATGAGTAAATTTAATTTTTTTATGGTCTGTGGAGGTTTTATTAGATTTTTTGTATTGTTTAATTATCTTTAGAAATTGTATAATTGTTTTATATTGCTTAAGCTATATTGAACCCCCATTAGAGGTATGTTTTGGATACTAACTTAAGGGATTTACTTTGATAATTATTGCGATTGATTTAAGGCTTATCTTTACCATTAAAAAGATTATTGAAAGATTGTTCTTTACCTATGGAAAATAAGATTTGAGTACCATTGATATTTTGTGTGAATTGGATTGATCTATGCCATGTATGAGCATTAAAAATTGCATAAAATATAAGAATTGCATTAGTTGCATTTGATCCCTTTCTTAGATTGATTTTGATTAGGTTTTTATTAAGCTATATAAGCTTGTGTTTAGGCTCAACGGAGCTTGATCTAGGGGTTATTTTATGGGATTAATTGGTTAAATTTGGTTTGTTGTAAGGGTTACTCTTCACCCATTTAAGTAAGATTGTATTAGGTTCCTCTTGATCCTTATAATTTAATATTATTGTGTAGGTTTCTCTTGACTCTTGTGAATAAGATTATTAAGATACTCTTCACATTTGAAGTAAGATTATATAGGGTTATTCTTCACCTAATTAAAGGAAGATTAGCTTTTAGTGAAATTTTCAATAAGTAGTTGGAGAGAGGATATAATCTATCTTTGAGGTACGAACTTCTATCAATCTTAGTGTTCATCTCTTTCTTTATCCTCTTTATATTTCTGCAATTGTGTTTTTTTAGATTTTATTGAAATTGATTAACTTTAGCATAAGCATAACATATCATTATAGGTTGAATTTTGACTTAGTGATTCATATAATTAAAATTAGCTTAGGTTGTTTAGGTAGTTTAATTTATTAAGAATTTTTTTAAACACCCTATTCACCCCATATCATGGGTACTGTTAGGCTTACAATATTAAAGTTGGTACGTAACCTACACATTATAATTCTTTTCTTTCTTGTCTTATTAATACTATTTTCAAGATCCAACTTTGAAATTTCTTTACAAAAAACTTTAGCTTTAATAAATTATTCCCTCACTATCATATCATATTGTGAAATTGCTAATAACTCGTTCTTGAGTTATTAAAGTCTAGTATCATTTTTTTGAGCGAATATACTAGCAATAGTGTCCTAATCAATGTTTGAAAAATCAGTATTGTATTAATATCGATTTTCGCCTTGTAATGGTACCATACTGGTATTGGTTGATTTTGTAAAATTATAAAATGATCACTAAATTTTGTAAAATCTGCAAAATAGTCCCTGTATATATTAAGCATCCCCTAAAAGAGTAATTTCAATTTTTTAAAGCATTAAATCAATAAAATAAATATAATATTATTTTTATAAAATACTTATACTCATTAATATCAATTTTCACATATTTCTTAAATAAATTACATCATGAATTAATATAAATAAAAGACTCTCATTAAACCATCATTAATTAATATCAATACATCATCAAATAATATAAATATACAATAAACAACTATGTTTTTCATTCATATTAATACTCATTTTCATTTAGTTCTAAAATAAATATCAACCTTAATTAATATAACAAAAATAAAAAAAACATAGATACATATGAGAAAAAAGAAATAAATATAGATAATGAATCATTAAAGAGTCATATAGCCATAATGTCAAAGTAGCAAACTATAAAAGGTGCATTATAAAAACAAAATCATCCTAAACCTCTCTAATCTGGCGTTGATGGTAGAGGGAGACAAGATATCAAATCATCAATACTTGTCTATATCCCCTGAAGTAAGGAAACCACTTGTTGCAACTGATCTCTCGTACTCTCTTGACAAATAAAAAGCTCTCTATAAAGTAAATCAATTCAAGCATCGAGCAAAGTTTGAACTAGAGGAGGAGGCATATAAGATGTATCCTCATTATTAATATATAGAGATATACTATGACTCGAAGTAGCTTCATTTGCATAAATAAGAGGAGGAGCAGGACACTACTATTGCTAATGTGGTTAAGTCATATAACCATTGAAAATTTAATAACCCATATGCTTTAGAGTATGTTTATTAAAAAAAGAGTGAATCTAAAATGTTAAGTCAGTATGGCACCTAAGAGCTAGTGAATTAGGTGTTTAAAATTTTCTTCTAAATTATACAAGCTAATCTTTTACCAATTTAATTAAACGCAAAATCCAAACAACAAATTTAATTTATCAAATTAAATAATAACAATAAAATAGAATAAATGCATAAAAATAAAAGAATAAGGAAAGAGAGACACAAATGATTTATTATAGTTTGAAGCTATCTACTTGTATCAACATCTAGTCCTCAACACCACTATTGAGCTTTTTGCACTATTGCAATCAAAATAAATACAACATTAGTAGTACAATCCTTTTTTAAGGCTCAAAGATAACCTTTCACTCTCCCTTTTCTAAGGCTAAGAGATAACCTCACTATACTCTCTTTTCAAGGCCAAGGAATAACCTTACAATACACTCTTCTTTTCAAGGCTCAAGAATAACTCTTACAAGAATTCACTTTTAATTTTACAACCCCATATACAAATACCTTCACAAAAATGTTACTCTTTTGACTTTACTAAAGTGTTTAGGGGCTCACAATAATATAAGAATGAATGCATAAATTCATTAAGCACATAACATAATAAGAACACACAAGACGCTTGTATATGAGCTTATAACACTTCTTCTTATGTAAAAAAACACATAAAACCTCTATTTATACCCATTTTAAGGCCAAATAGTTGTTGCCCAATGTTTATATTCATTAGTTCATTTTACCATTGCAAAACTAGCCATTGTCTAATGTTCATCTGCCAACTTACAACATTCAGTTGACCGATACAATCATTCAATCACCCGACCTTCAACATTTACTTGTTTGGTCGATTGGTCTCTTCATTCAGTCAACCAACTTTTAACTTTCAAACGTTTGTTTGACTGATCTTTAATGTTTACATGTTCAGTCGATCGATTATATCTATTTAATTGATTGACCTCATCTAGGTCAGCTTGCCTTGTCCTAAACAAGCCTAAATCCACTAAAACTTCATCTTAACACAATTTAACATATATTAATATAATCCAACTGTTGAACCAATGTGGTTCTAATCATGTGTTTTGATGATGACAAAACATTACTCTTACTAATGTTTTTAAGTGTTTGAATTGTTTATAAGAAAGGTTAATGCTTAAAGTGTAAGAGCATGTATGTGGAGCCTAAGGTAGAA
>JAOXYD010036049.1:0-13924 GCA_028565735.1 Pinacopodium congolense | reverse complement strand
CCAAATACTAAATAAATAATTGAAACTATATAAAATAAAACCTTAAACAACTTAATAATTAATGAAAAATAAATCTGGAATATTAATTCATATTTAAAAGTAAACAATGTTTAAAGCTTGAATAAGAAAATTAAAACACAAAATCAAACTAACCCAACAATAGCTAACATTCGACTATTAAGATAGCAACACAAATTAGAAATTGCCAAAAAATTCAAAGTAACAAAGATGAAGATTTGGACAGCGTAAATTCAACATTGGAATAGAAAAAAAATGCTGAAAAAAAGAGCAAATACACCTGATTTTAAGTCAAAAGCATAGGTGAAAAGCGGTTAAAGAAAACTAAACCCCCTAAATTTTTATGTAGCAACTGATGGGTCCATGTAGGACTTCAGGGGTGCATCGTCCTCTGTAGCAGTGCAGGTGCAGCAGCATTGGTGCGGTCCTCCTGGCGTAGGCATTGGTGTGGTCCTCCTAGTGCAATGCAACTGACTCCTCACGTAGGTTCTGCATCTGCAACAGGTCTCCTCGCGTGTTCTGCTTGCTTTCCAAGCCAAAGGCAGCTACAGCCAGACTCCACCAGCAGCCAGCTCTCCCTAATCAAGGCCAACACTCGGACCCCCCTCCTTTGCTTTCCTATTTTCTGCCTTTTATATCCTAGGGTTACGTGCCAATAATCCACAATTAATTCCCCCACCTCTATTGTCCAAATGCCGCTTCTCCTTATGCTCATGAAGCTCGTCGTTTTGTATTAAGCAAAACGACGAGTTTAAACATTTTTTTTGTTTTGTTTTCTTTTTTTTTAAAATTAATACAATTTTTTACTTTTGCTCCAATTGCTTCAAATTCATCATGTTTTAGCCTAAAATTTGTGGTATCAAAATAAATCTGTCAATAAACAAAATATAACATAAATTAACTATTTAAACAATAAAATAAGATTGAAATGACATTAGAAAGCATATGAAAATTTAGTAAATTTCAATCCTATCAGTGCCTAAGGATTTCAGATGCAGGAAGTTGAACTCAAGTTTTGGAAGTTTTGATTTTTTACTTGCAGTGATGTTTGTTCATATTCTAATGGTGTTGGTTATTCTGATTAGACTTGGAAGATGAAGCCCTCCACTCCTTCTATTTATGTTGGAGTTGTGCATAGCTATTCTTCGCATATTTGGTTGATCCTACAAAACCTTGTTGGCATGTCTTAGCTCTCTGTGGTAGGGAGGATTATTTTAATTGCCTCTCTTCTACTGATAAGGAAGCATTAAGATAGGCAGTGTCTCGCTTAGTGTTCTCGATGTGGATAGAGAATGAAAATAGCTTTGCTGTTCTGATTTGCTGTTCATTTGTTGAGTATAGTTTCATATTTGTTGGATTTGGAGTTTGCCTTTCCTAGATTTCTATGGTAGTGACACAGGTGAACTTGTTTTTATTGATCTCACACTACTGCTTCTACTTAATTCTAATTTTTAAGACCCTATTTAGTTTCTGATGTCTTTGGCTTAACTTTTTAATATTGCTTTGTTTCCTTTTTAGTTTGCTTTGTTATGGTGGATTAGGTTTTTGTTATTCTTTTTGCTTGTAAGGCCTTCTGAGGTTTATCATTCATGTATCTACTCCTTTGGGAGTCCTATTAGTTAATTTATTTTATTATTTTAAAAAACATCACATTTAAAGGTTTTAAATTAATAAGCTTATAATTCATATAAAATTGCCTCTAAATTTAATTCAACTTGGCACTAGATCATGCCTAAAATTTGTACACTTTAATAGCTATCAAGCTATGAAAGAATGACTAATATCTTTGATATCTTCAACTATCCATCCTATTATCATCTTGTGCTATAACAATATGTTCACAATCTTCTCTTCTTGCACTGCAATAGGGTCACTCACTATGAGACTTCGAAGTGTGTTGTTTGCTCCTAAATAAACATACTAGAGTTAGTCTAAAAAAGGCTTTAACTCTACTTTTGGTGGCTATACAATAGAAGGTAACAAACAATTAGTAAAAACAAGCAATTCTAAAAAGTGAGGGGCATACCTACGAAAATATGGAGGACATGTCTCAAAGGCCCTAATCGCTTCCTTCATGTCCTCTCCAATCTCAAACTTGCCTTAAAAATAGTCATGCTTCTACTTTTGTATTGAAGTTATCAAGGCTACCTGTAAAGGATCACTTGAGGAAAGAAAAGATTAATGTTATACCAAAGAGTCAATAATATCTAGTTTAGTTATTAACTCATAATTGGAGGGGTAACACATAGCATTGAAGATGTTGAAGTGGCTGATATTTCCATCTACCTCCATAGTCAATACCCTACCATGAATATCAATCTTTACCCGAGATGTCTTTAAGAATGATCACCCTAATAAAATCATTAAAGAACTTAAAGAGTCCTCATCTTTCATGTTAAATAGGTAAAAATTTGTAGGCAAAACAAGCTCGTTTACTTACATCAAAGCATCCTCAATAACCCGTTTGGGGTAAATATTAGACTGGTCAGCTAATTGTATGACAACGAATGTATCTTTTAAAGATCCAAGATTTAATGTTTTAAAAATAGAAAATGGCATAACAGTAATTAAAGCTTCTAATTCTATCATGCATCTCTCTTATAGGCCCAATTTTATGTCCATAATGGTTACTTCACACTAACTACATGTTCTCCAAAATCCTCTTGAAACTCCTTGCGTATATCTTCAAGAACATCGTACATTTCCTCTTTTAAAAATCTTACCTAGACATAAAAAAATGGATTAGTGTCATAAGAATATATATAAATAAAATTTCAAGAAGCGAGAGTACATGGATGCTTTATGGAACCAAAGACATTGAAAACTAGTTCTTGATTGTAAAATCTTAAGATGAGCATTCTACGTCACACATTAATGGTGGCCCTTGCTATAGCCATAAAAGGTCTCCCAAGGATGATAAGGATCTATCAATCCTCCTCCGTATTAAGAATCAAGAATTCTACCTAAATGATGAATTTTTCCACTTTAACGAGAACCTCTTCACTGACTCCCCTAGGATATATAATTGACTAATTTGTCAACTAAAGTGAAATCGGGATCAATTGGGCTCTGTTAGTGTAAGCTTCCTAAAAATAGACAAAAGTATCAAATTAATAGTAGCACTAAAATCCATCAAGGTCGTATTTATATGTAAGTCACCAATAGTGTAAGGAATAGTGAAACTTTCTAGATCCTCAAGCTTTGATGGAAACTTCTTTCATAAAATGGCCAAGTACTATCATTCAACCTTACAACTTCACATTATTCAAGCTTTCTCTTATTGGATAATATTTCATTCAAGAATTTAGAAAAAGAAGGTATTTGGGCTAAAGATTCAATAATGTAAATGTTCACGTGCAATTTCTTGAAAATTTGAAGATGAATGTGAATCTCCACTGTAGTGTTCACAAATGACATAACTCCTCATAGTTAAACTTTCACCTCCCTTCACCCTCTACAAAAGACTATCCACCTTCATGGTAAATACGTCCATCTGAGCTGATGCGCAATTAAAATTATCTACTATATTTATACAAGTAAGCCTTCTAAGATTCCTATTTGAATGACACTGAAATCTATTTATGGAAATTTCTTTTTATCTATTCATAAGCCTGATCTAGTGTTTTTCTTATCAAGTTCCCTCCTATAGCTACATATATAGTGTTCCTTCTTAATGGTGTAACTTTTGTATAAAATATGTCTACCTACGACTATGTGGAGAACCCATGACTTGGACACCTTGCCAATATATTTCAGAATATCTGCCTTCTTTCATATAGATATTCATCCTTGAACTGTGTGAAAGAAGTGATCTTCGTCTTCATAGTTGCAATCTTTGTAAGTGGGAAGAGCTTTTCCAAAAACAATTTCATTAACTCATCCCATGTGGTAATAGATCTTAGCTATAGTATGGCTAACCATGCTCTTGCATTATTCCTAAAAGAAAATGGTAATAATGTTAACTTGACTACATCCTCTGACATACCATTTTACTTCAATAGGTCACATATGTCCAAGAATGTCTCCAAAGTTATGTTGGGGGTCCTATAATGGCAACCCTTCAAGTTTGGATGCCTTAACCATATAGATAATGCCATAAGGTATCTCAAAAGTACTTGAAGTGAACTTCAATCTCACAATACTGGCAATGAGTATATTGTTGTTCCCCATAGTGAGATCTATCACTATCAGCTCCCTTTTCTCCTTATGAAGATGCATGATAGCTTCTTCATGTTGCTTCATATTTTTTGAGTATGTTTTAGCTTTTGGTTTCCTTTTTTTGCTTTTTTTCTTCTTCTACCTTACTATTTTGAGTCAATCAAGCTTCCATGCGTAACCATCAAGCAATTTTCTCAATTGTAGGATCAAGCAGTGCACTTCTGGGCTTTTGGTTATGAGTGTGCATAAACAAGATAAAAACTGCCTAAAAATAAGAAAAAAAGCAATTATGAAACAAAAACAAAATAAGCAAAGTAAAACAAGTGAATATAATCAACTAAAACAATCAAGTAGACCAACCAAAATAATTAATAAGATTTAAATAAACAACACTATTCAATTCCTAATATCATATAACTAAGTCCCTAATAATGGTTCCAAATATTTATTGTGGTCTATATCTAGTCAAATTCAATCCACTTTTAACCTATGATAAACTAAAGCAAGTATACCTTGCCAACAATAATTTAAACGACGAGTAACTAAACAACGTCTTCTAGAAGGACCAATTTACAAATATCAATTCATATGCTACTTAATTATTTAGTTTTGATTAATGAGAATTTAAACTAACAATTAACTAAACGTTATGAATGCAATCCATCGCTAATTAATGATTAGGACTCTTCTAATGGTATAAACTAGCTAAGCCTTTAGATTTTGATGGGTTAATCACTTCTTCTTGTAGATGGTGGAATGATTTAGGATATACTTCACAAGATCAAGGTGTTACTAATGGTCATAGACACATCTTTTATTTTATAATAATTAAAAATCAATGATCATGTATTTTCAGTTACGTAATACTCCAGCCTACTTTATCAAGCCAAGCTAGATTAATTAAGCACCTAATCTAGGTAAATATAATCCACCTAATCTATTTATAACCCCTTTAATCTCCTAAACTTAGCTAAAACAAATTACATACAAATAATCATTATTGAAGACCAAGATAAACTTATAAAGTGAATATTTATTGAATGAAAGAGAAAATTGGAGTAAAAAAAAAACAATAAGAAAAATGTTACAAAAGGATAGCTAGGAATTGATCACTCTATATTAATTTCTAACTATTCTTGTTAATTAGACACTCCCACGAGTCCCAATCAAAAGATGGAAAAGAAAAAAATTGAAAGTAAAGAGCAAATCCTAGGTAACATGATGTATGATCTAGTTTCCCCTATTTCTACTGTAAAATGTAGGTTTTAGACCCCCAAGGTGGTTGCAAGGGTTTTTTGTTAGGTTTTTTTAACCTTGTGTTGCTAAAAATAAAGTCTTAAATGATTGGGGTTCATTTCATATGATTTTTCATGATATTTTGATGTAAATTCACGATTATTTTGATGTTAACATATTTGATTTATATCTTGAAATGTTTAATTTGTAGGTTAACAAAAAATTGAAGTGAAAATCTAAGAAATTATGAAGTTTAGAGAAAATTCAAGAGAAAAAAGTGGGTCTCTAAGTGCCCTACGTTTACCCCTGTAGATTCATGTTTAGGTCAGAATTTGAAATTAAATTATAGTAGTTAAATGATGCCATTTAACTCCTTTCAAGTGTCATGTTAGTAGTAGTCAAGACATTTTCACCTGATTCATCAATCCTAATTGGCTTCAACTTACACGTTCGCTTTCCACTTGCAATTGAGATAGATATGAAATTAGAGAACACAATTTAGTGACGTGGATACAAGATTTATGTTGCCAAATCTCCTATTTAACTTAGGGTTTTTCTTTTTCTTTCACTAGTAAGGTTTTTCTTATGTTCTTCTTTGCTAGACCACGTTTTTGTTATTTATAGGTTGTTCTAATGATTTTAAGGAGTTAATTTATGTGTTTGGAGGTTGTCTTACATATTGGATATTTATTTGGTGCTTTCTAAACACTTAATCACTTGTTTCTTACTACTTTGTTCATATATATTCAAGAACATGTTTTGTTTTGAATGAATATGATTTTTCTTGAATATATATGATGTTTTAATAAAATTTGTTACTAAGATCAAGTTCTTAAATGGATTGAATGATTTTTTTATCACATGGTTGAATGATAATATTTGTTTATGTGTGTTTTTAAGGCTTGGCTTAACTTGATCACTTAAGATACGTTGAAAGATAATTAAAGATCCGAAAAATCTACTTTATCATTGGAAAAATCAGTAAACAACATGGTTTTAATTAAGGATTTGAGAAATATTCTTTGGTTAATCATGATAATTCTAATCTTGAATATGGAATTTATGATTATAACTTCTTGAACTTTAAGACTAATCCCTATTAATTGAATGAATAACCAAACTTCAATTTAGGATCATTATAGAACAGACATTGAATTAACCATAGCGATGCCTTGATTTAGTGAAGACCCTAGATTAGGCATTTCAAACCTTGCCATAACTCATTTAAGCCATTTAAAGCCTAAGGCTTAGCTAGTTAGTCAAATTGGTATCCTCAAATTAATTTGGAATTTTTAACACTGATCGAAGCTTTTAGGTTAATTTGGTTATTTTAAAATTAATTTAGTAGTTCTACCCCTTTTAATTTAGCAATCTTGAACTCTTTAGATAATGGTAATCTGACTGCCATAGTGGCCACCCTATTTCCCATGAACTCGACATTTTGCAATCATTAAAATGCTTCACTTTGTTACATGTGACTGGTCAACTATTGTATTATTGGTTTTGAATTGAATTTAAGTTGAATTTTAATTGATTAAATTATTTAAGCTTATTGAGTACTAAACTTACCAACATCATTAAACATCATTTAGTTGAATTAAAATCATGTCACTTTTCTATTTCTAGGACTAAAATAGAAACCAATTTGATATTCATGAACGTCATTCTTATCCCCTATTGATGGGTCTGCATTATAATTAAACAATGATTCTCCTGGTATATAACGACATCGTTTAGCATAGTCTTTCATCTCCTTCAATTTTAGCCTTTTTACTCCTATTCACTCCATATGCTCTATAATCATCATAAACCTGAAACTTAGCAAAAAGAGCTTTTGAGTGACAAGAACGTATGGTGTTAATTAGTAAAAATACTATATATTTTGCCTTACAAGTCATCTAATTTACCATTTAATAGTTTCTCCTCTTCCTTTCTTAAAAGTGAATATAGGTTAACCATGGGAGAAACATGGTGGTGTGTGTTTATATACAATACCTACACTTTACTGTGTAGGTCTTATGTTGAAAATTGATACCATTTTGTTTTCTCCTAATACTCAACATAGGTCTAATCATGATGACATGTTGCAATCATGTTAGCCCAAAAACCTATAAAAACACACATAAATTAACTTTAAACACTTAACATATGATTTAAACCTAATTTTAACAAAACATAATTAAGAAAATGCCACGAATACTAAGGAAATAAAAAACTGATACGATAATTAATTAAAAATAATAAAATTTAAAAACATTAATGGTCAAAAGTGATAAGCTAGATTTCAACACGCACTTATTTTGAGTTTTAAACTTAACCCTTTTTTGTTCACTGAAGACTTATGGAATGATTAGAAAAGACATATGTAATTCCTTTCTCTATTGGATCTCTTGCTATATAGGGTTGTAGTCAGTGCCTATTCACTTTGAAGGCTTTGGTCTTCTCACTCTATGGATCCATAACTCTATAGGGAAAGACTTATTGAACTTTGAATGGTCTAGACCATCTCGAATTTAACTTAACTAGAAAAATTTTCTATTGATAGTTAAAGAGAAGTACCCAATCTCCTTTACATAATTACTTACAGAGGAACTTTTTGTCATGTCAACAATTGGTCCTTTCCTTATATATCTTGGCATTCTTGCAAGTTTCTAGTCTCAACTCATCAAGTTTATATATAGCTCATTAAGTTTATATATTTAAAGTAATCACCTTTCATTGATAGTCATTAAATAAAAATGAGAGGCTTAATTTCCCGATAAGATTTATGCTTCAATTCAATTAGAAGTTGACAAGGTTTTCCATAGATCAACTTGAATGGTGTTATGCAAATAGGACTTTTATAAATGATTTAATAAGGTTCAAGTGCTTTATACACTTTCATCTCGTAGTCTTTTCTCAATCTAGTGATTGCCTTCTCAAAGATCCTCTTGATTTCCCAATTTGATATTTCTACTTTCCCACCAATTTGTAGGTGATATAGAAACTAAATATTATATGCCACCTTATAATTTTTGAAGAGTGCTTCAAATTGTCATGTCATTAAATGTTTGCCCTTATCGTGTATTATAACTCTAGGAGCATTGAACTTTAGGAGTATCACTTTCTTAAAAAGCTAGGTTATAACCTTGGCATCATTACTTGTAAATGCCATGTGTTTTACCCATTTATACGTATAATCCATTAGTGCCATAAGAATATATTTTTCACTATATGTTGATGAAACATGCTTATGAAATCGATGCCCCAAATGTCAAATATCTAAACCTCTAGGATGTTGTTAAGAGGAATCTTGTTCCATTTTGAAATATTCTTATATATTTGGCACCATTCAGATATACATACATACCTATAAGCATCTTTAAAAAGGGTAGGTCAATAAATCCTACTTTGAGAATTTTAGCAATTATTTTTGAAGAATTATCACGACCACTATAAGATGAAAAATGATACTTTATTCCTTATCTTAAATATAAATAGTTTGAACATTCTATTCGTACACCTTTTGAATAGAAGAGGCTCCTTTAAATAGTAGTTTTTTAATTTTCAAAGGAAATTTCATTTTTTATTGTATCTTAATTTTAATTGTAGGATTTCATATGTAAGAAAATTCACTTGATTTGCACACCATTGAGCTTCCATCTTTAAAGTGGTAAGCAATTGATCATTTAGAAAGGAATGATCAATGACTAACTCATCTTCTATGTTCTCATCCTACACTTTCTTTAATTTAGAAAATAGTTTGCCACTAAATTTTAGATTCCTTTCTTACCTTGAATCTCTAAATCAAATTCTTGTAAGAGAAGGATCCATCTGATCAAAATTTTCTTAACTCCCTTCTTAATTAAATGATACTTTATGGTTGAATGGTATATATGCATAATTGTAAGTCTTATTCACACATAAGAAAGAGGTGAATTAAGAGTTTTAGAAAATTTCTAAACTAACCACCTAAGCTGATTTTTATGAAAATGTGATACATAAACCATTATTCAACCTAAATGAGATAAATATGTGAAATGCAAAATGCTCACAATAAGGATAGAAGGCAAATGCACAATTAATAGTAAATGAGAAATAAGGTAGTGAGCAGATTTTATAGTAGTTTAGTAATAACCTCAATTGTCCCATATAGTGATTGGCCTAGTTGGTAAGGTTTATAACAATGAATTGCTCTACCTCTAAAAGGAAAAGGAAATAATTAAAGCTTGATAGCATCTAAGGAGACACCATTGAGCTTTAGTGTATCAAAATACTCAAAAACATAGATAGGTGAAGGTCAAGGTCTTTAAATGGTGAACCTCCAAATAGAATTTGTTGCACATGGAAAATAAGGAATGCTTTAACGCAAAGTTATCAACCTCAATTATAGGTATCATAATACTTAAGCTGATGCCCTAGGAACTTGGTATGACAAAATTCTTCAATGGTTTAATGTTTTCTGTAGCCAACTTTGTTTTCTCACGTTCTATCTTCCTTGAAAGTCTTCTTCATACATGTGATATTCATTCAATCTTAGGATTTGGCTTAACAATATTGTTTAAATTATGAATATAAGAAGTTACCTATAAAAGAGAAAGAATAAAGAAAATTTAATGAATAAATATACAAACTAAAATAAAACAATAAAAATAATAGATCTAATCTAGTTAGTGTATAAACCTATGAATATTGTTACTAAACCTTAGCAACGACACCAAAAACTTGATGTTGCTTAATTGTAACTGTAAGCACATAGCATAGCTATAATTAGCATAGTCAAGAACCAGTTGTTACTATAATGACTATTGCATAACTACCTATTGTTCATAAACCTAACAAGCTACACAATGATTGTAGGTAATTAAATAAATGAGTGAAAAATTATTAAAACTAAATACTAAGGCAAAACAATTATTAAGAGTGAGTCAATCTATAAGGTATCTATATTTAGGTAATAATTTCCCTAGGACTATACTAAATTTAAATTTCACTTTAACTTAATGAATTTTTCTAGTTTCTTGGACCAATAAAAGTTCCTAATTTAGATCATATTCTCCATAGAGACATGAATCCCTTAGTCAAGCGTTAATTAATTGAAATCTCTTTAAAATCTAATCAATCTAAGAATGTTTTAAATGTTTTAATTCTCTATAAAATTTCGATAGGTTTACCCTAACTTAGGAAGATATTCCAATTTTATCTCAAATAGGTCATGCTTAACCCTTTTTATCCATGTTATGATCTAACCAAATGTCTAATCTCATGAATCTTGATGCATGAATCAAATATTAATTCTCAATTTAAAATCATTTAATTAAATAAAATAAAATAAAAGCATGGATCAATCATAAGAAAACTATAAATTCATTAAACCAAAGACCAATAAAAATATATTGAATTTTGGCTTCCTCCTAAATAAATCTATATCCCAATTTAGTTCACAATAAATCAAAGAATATCAACATAGAAACTATAAAGTGAATAAGATAAATAATTCATTATCATTGACTCTTGAATATTTAAAGAAATTCTTATTGAAATCTTGCTCTATCTTCAAAGAAAAATCTTGATCAAAACCAATGTATAACAACTTTAGAATGACTTCTTCACATTCCTTGGACAAAGTAATCTCAACTTTTTACCCATTGTTCGAAAAAACTGTCTTCTTTTCCTTTCTTTATTTATATATTACATAATAATTGGTGCACTTACCTAAAAAGGTTGAGGCATAGAAGTTAGTTAATTTAGATTTAAGCCATTAACCCTTGGTTGAACAAAATTTCATCTAACATTCCTAATTCTCTCCTAATATTGCAAAAACTATCTCCACTCATCAGTTTAGTGAATATATCAGTCAATTAATAGGATGAATCAATAAATTCTAACTCAGTTTCACCATTTTTTGTATGGTCTTTAATGAGCTGATATTTTATTTTCATATGTTTATTTCTTAGGCGTTGAATAATTTAAACCAAGGAAGTTTCCAATATTTGTTTTGGTGATATCAAAACATGAATTTTTACTAAAATTTTATGTTTTTCTGAAAATACTAAATGATAGGCATATTTGTAATTTCTTCAAAGAGAAAAGCTTATACTTGGAGGCCAAATTTCAAGAAAATAGTAGAACAAGCATTATCAAACTTTAGGACTTTCATTTTGATGGTTTAAACTTGATTTTAAGTTTTTTAATTAATTTTTAAATAATATTTAGGATAAAAAATTTCACGCTGCATTTCATAGGCTTCAAAGTTGCATAAATTTTCACCTAAGACGTCAAATTTTGAGTTTAAGGAAATCGAAGAAATTTAGTTATTTAAATAAACTTGAAATTTTTTTTTTAAGTTTTTGAAATGAAAGAAACAAATTTTAAGTATTTAAGAATATTTTGGCATTGATTTGAAAACAAAAGTTACAAAAATGTGCCAAATTGCTCAAAGATCAAGACATTTTTTGTTTTTTTATCTTAATGTTTATGTCTTATTATTCAAAATTACTTTGGGAAAGTTTTATAACTAGTTTAAATTAAATTAGAGATGAATGTGTTTAGGAATGAGTTTTGCTCAAAGATTAAATGGATGTGTTTAGGAAAGATTTTTACAATTGATAGACTTTAGAACATGTTTTTCCATATTACTATTCGATTACATATTACTTATATATCAACTAGTCATTTGAAGAAAAATGTTCAAGAAACTATCAATTGTACTAATAGGTTGAATAGTTTAAACATTTTATAACAATTGGTTGACTAGTAAGATAAATTAGTTGACTAATCACTAATTGACCGGTCTACACAATAGGTCGACTGGTTTAGATTGTCTAAACATAACAATTATTTTTCTATTTGAGAACAATGACTCTTTCATTTCCTAATGGCTAGTAATTTTATATAACAACCATTTCAACTCAACAACTCTATAGATAAGAGTTATATGCATTTGGAAGGATCTTTATACAATTTTAATTGTGTATTAATCTTACAAAGTGATCAATATCAATTTTTAAGTGTTCTTGTGCTCTTCTTATTTAATCTTCATCTTTTAAAACGTAATTTAGGTTTTATTAGCTTCAACCCAAAATCTTTTTTTGGTTTTATTAAACTTTCATGAGGATCATCACTTATGCTTTTCATCTTTGAAAGTATAAAATCCCTTTGATTATTGAGTTGTAAGTGAAAAACCATTGAAGATGTGTTTACTTTGTTTGAAAGGGATTTTTTAATTATTGGTTGGGATTTATTGTCTAAACTCTTATTTGCCTTGAAAAAGAATAGTTAAAGGTTCATCTTCACCTTACATAAAGAAGATTGGGATTGTAAGGTTTCCTCTTCACCGAAAAGAAAGTTAAAACTTATTTATATGATTTAGTGAAACTTTAAACATTATTATTATAGAATGGATGTAGGCAATTGAAGTTATTATCAAACCACTATAAATTCTTATGTATCCTACCTTCCTTGAGTTTTTAAATTATTTTAAATTATGTTATTACTGTATTATTATATTGTAATAAATTGAAGTAAACATAAGTATATAATTTTAGGTTGAATCGTGGTATTGGGATTGTATATACCTAGAATTGATATTAGAGTAAGGCTCACTTGTGGTTGATTAATTTCTAATAGGGATAATCATATTTGTTGTTATAAACCTTTTATCATTTTCTCAATTGAGTCGTATAACTTAAAAAATTTCTATTGAAGTCTTATACCTATGCAGATTAATCAAAGGTAGTCCTTATAGTACTTAATTAGAAATATTGTGAAAGGTTTAGGACTTCAAATAGGGTTATCTTGAACATTTACAGTCTTAAAACTTTCACAATTTTTTCAATTAAGTCCTATAAGGACTACCTTTGATTATTTCGCATAGATATAGGGCTTCAATAGAAAGTTTCAAACGTATATGTATAGGACTACAAATATGGTCAACCCATTTCTAATAAAATTTTTAGATAGATGATCAAGAATGGCACACATAATAGGTTCATGTAGTAAGAAGGAAGAAAAAACATTAGTAAAGCACTTTTTTTCACGAGAATGATTATCTTTATTGGAAAACTAAGATGAAATTCTTTCTTATGGCCAAAAATATATAATTATCAGAGATGGTTAGTGTGACATTCCAACAAAGTTTGAAAATAATAAAAAAAGTGTTGTTGCATTGGTTAGGTGAGTTTAAAAATTGACGGTTGTTCGAAATGATTTTTACTTTTAAACCAACATACTTTTTAGGCAAGTGCACCTATCGCAAAAGTAATAAAATGGAGTAAAATTTAAAACTCCGAGTATCGATCCGACAGGGAATTAATTACTTAACTACTAGGTTTATTGGATTACAATTATTTAGGAAAATCCAAGGAAATGGATTGAAAATTAGAAAAAGGCTAAAAAGGTGACAACTTGGCTTAAACACTTTGAAAACGATTTTTGATTGCTTTTAAAAATTCTGGAAAATTACCAAATGTTTAAAGGAGCTATGGATTTGATGTTTGATGATTTATTTGAGTTTAAAAACAGATTTAATGTC
>JAOXYD010036029.1:0-13926 GCA_028565735.1 Pinacopodium congolense | reverse complement strand
TTGTATAATCATACTTTGATATGCTAAACACATGAGAAACGTGATCTTAATTGTGATGATTATGTGATTTGTTTTGTATTATATTCTTATGTATCGATAGAGTGAGCACATCGATGATGCCCACTCACTGAGTTTTCCCTGAAAACTCACCCCACTCAACATTTCAGGTTTCAGGTCAGAGGGAACTCAACTCCTAGTTTAAAATAAGGTAAAGAGAGTGAGAGCTGTGTACTTACAGACTTATCATGGATTAGAGGATGGTCAGCTGACGTCTCGAAGAGTCGAGATAGAATGTTTTTGTTCTATTTGATACTTATGTACAGTTTATGATATGTATAAATGGACTTGGTTTGAATGAAATATGAGTTTTGGTGTCTATATTCTGTCTGATTATGTTGTATGATGCCTACTGTAATTGCTTTAGAATGCCACCCTTGTAGGGTATTTACTTGGATATTCATCAGAATGTCGGGTAGGTG
This sequence comes from Pinacopodium congolense, assembly GCA_028565735.1. NCBI lineage: Eukaryota > Viridiplantae > Streptophyta > Magnoliopsida > Malpighiales > Erythroxylaceae > Pinacopodium > Pinacopodium congolense. Next base: position 13,447 of record JAOXYD010036029.1, on the reverse strand, counting down.
TCCTATAAGAGTGGGATGTTACAATATGCATCTTATGAATGTTGAGTATTACATAAATATTAGGATGGTTTATTCTAGTGTAAGTTGTAGTTGGTATGTACTTGCATATTTGTTTGTGTGATATGTATATATAACAATATTAGTTGTTTTTTAAATATTGTGATGGGTTATTGTTAATTTCGAGATGGTTTTTATATGATCATTTGATGTATTTTTATTAATTATGGCTATGTGATTATATGATGTACTTGAAAATTGTGAGAACTATGAGAAAATCAAATTTAAAGTATATGTAGTTGTGGATGAATATGGTGATATGTGAATTACATTTTGGGATGCATGTTTGGAACAGATTATGGTATAATTAGAAAAGGAAAGTGCTAAAGGATTAATTTCTTGCCTAAGATAAGGCATATTTAATGGTCAATGGATATTAAACATAAAATTGTGATTGATTGCTAGGCACTATCCAAGAGACATTTGTCAAGGCATTCCAAGAGTAGGAGATACTTATGCGTTATTTGTTCGGCACTAGAGTGGTGCTCAGATATTCTAGGAGTAGGGAATATCATGTGCACTATGTGCTATAGATAAGTATTCTAAAAGTGAGGAATGTCATGTGTATTATTTAGTAGGTACTGTGGTGGTTTCAAGGTATCTACAGTGATTTAGAGGTATCTTGTGCATTTTATTGTAATGATATATTTTATTATGATATAAACTAAAAGACCATTAAATATGACTCTACTGGGTAAGAAAATAATTAAACCTAAAATATGGAACTTAAACACTTATAAAGTATTACATGATATGGTATGATTTGTTATTAATGTGATCAAATATGAATTTTGCATGAATACATATTTCTTTAATTATATTTTAGTATGCTACGTAGTGGTTTACTCTAGTTACCATTATTGAGTTAGCAGCTCATTTCTTACCATTTAGTTTTCTTCATGAAGTAAATTATAATGAATGAATTCTTCTATATTTTGAGTTTTTACCTCATTGATTGAGTTATATTGGAAAGTAATGTCATAGAATTTTTAGATTATGTATATACTTATTTTTAATAATATTAAGTTGTGAACTCTATTGTTAGAGTATTGTATTGGATTATATAACATTTATTGATTTATTTATTTAACTTTTTGTAGACAGGGGTTATGGAATATTTTAATACATGGACTTGAGGATTTTATTTACTAATAATTTGTAAATGGGGTTTACTGAATGAGAAATAAATGTGATTTTGAATTAACAGGTTACATTGAGTGTTGTTAAAGCTGTGAATTTACTTACAAGGGTGAAAATAGTGTGTACTTGCTTGCATGCTTATGTGATACATATACATGACAATATTGGATGTTACTTGGATACTATGATGGATTGTTGTGAACTAAAAAATGGTCTACATATGATCATATGAAGTACTTATGTTAATTGTGGTTTTATGATAATGTAATGTACCTATATAAGTTATGAGAAGCATGAGAAAATGAAATTTTAAGTACTTATGGACATAAATGAACATGATGATTTGTGAATTAGATTTTGGGATCTATGTTATGAACTGAAGGATGGTATAAAAGGAAAAAGCTAGAGAATTAATGGCTTGACGAGGAAAAGGTATATTTAGTGATTAAGGATATAAGACATGAGATTATAATTGATTTCGAGGCACATGTCTCTAGAGAATTCCATAAGGTGGAAAATACCCTATTCATTATTTATTAGACACTAAGGTGGTGCTAAAACATTCCAAGAGTAGCTAATACCCTATATGTTATATACTAAGCACTTATCCATAAGACAAGTTTCAAGGTACTATAAGAATGGGAATAACTGTGTGATATTTATTGGGCACTATAATGGCATCAACGTATATATAGCAATAGAGAATTATTTTGTGCTTTCTATTATGATAATATAGTTTATGATGAGATTAGTCGACAAATCGTTAAGTATATCCCTTCTAGGTAAGAAAGATCATAAACATAGAATGTGGAACTAAGATGTGGAAAAGAATATGAAATGCTTATAAATTGTTACATGATATGGTGCGACTGATTGTTTGGTTAGATTTTCTATTAATGTGTTTAAAAATGAATTACATATGAACGAATATTTCTTTAATTATATTTTTTGAGTGATTTTTAATAGATGCACTTTAGTTATCCTTACTAAGTTGATAACTCATTCCCTACCACTTATATTTTAGGAGGTAGATTATAGTTATTGAATTCTTGCTAGTTTTTTAAAGAGATGGAATATAGTTATTGAATTCTCCCTAGTTTTTTATTTTTCACCTCATTGATCATGTCAAATAAGAAAAAAATTTTGTAGGATTTTTTGATTCTTTACATACTTATTTAGAATGATATTAAGTAGTGACTGTTATTATTAGAGCATTGTATTACATTGTATAATATTTATTAATTAATTTATTGAAGTTTATTGACACTAAAGTTATGGAATACCTTAATAAATGGACTTAAAGGTTTTGGTTATTATGAATTGATAACTAGGCTTTATTAAATGCAAAATAAATGTGATTTTAAATTACATGGTTACATTGAGTGATATTAGAATAGTAAATTTACTTGTAAAGGTTATATTAGTTAGTATTAGAGTATATCTATGTTCCAAAAGGTAAATTCAGGAGATTTGATAGATAAGAGTTTGATAAATATGTTCATGTACATTGTAGGATTACATATATAAATGTGACTACTAGTCTAGAGGAATGAAGAAGAGTAAATTAACTAAAATTTATGCTTCGAATGTATCTAATTAATTAGGTGCAGGATTAGACCACGAAAGAGAACGATTAGTTAGGGTCAATCAAGTGTGGGTACTAGTACTATAGTTCCTTTTGATGGGGTCTTTATAGTAGAGAAACCTTCATCATAGTTCATGTTGTTCTTTTAGATGAAGCTAGAGGCATAGACATAAGTGTAAGTGCATGCTCTTATGTGGGCACCAACACCAACACTAAACAAAGTATAGACTATAATTAATTGTAATTTAAAATGGAGTAGGAAGATTAGGGATATTAACTTTAGAGGTACTACCAAATTAGAGGAACTAAATACTTGGTGAGAAAGGATTAAGTTGATCTTAGATAGGTTGGAATATATGCAGGAGAAGTGTCTACAATATATTTATCTTTGTTTCAAAGTCATACACTACTTTGATAGAAGTCAATGAAGAGGACATATGATTCACAAGTGGTGACATAAGAAGATTTCCAGAAGGATTTTGAAGAGAAGTATACACTAAGGATATACTAAGACAAAAAAAAGTTAGAGTTCATGAATCTAAAATAAAATGATGCTATATTAGTTGTCGATTATAAGATCTGATTTTCCACATTGACAAAATATGCAACTAAGGTTATGACAAGTCTTGAGGATCATTATTTTCATTTTAAGCAGTGGCTATGACTAAAGATCATGTAAGGTCTTACTATGAGGATTATAGAGTTTGAAACATTGTTAGCATCTACACTTAAGATGGAGGACGTTGTGAATTAAAAGAAGAGATGGGAGGAATAGAAGAGAAAACACAATGGTTTTATAAGAGAATTAAGTTAATCGATTAAGAGAAGAGGTGGTTACTCATTTTTAACTAGTGGAGGAGGTTCTCAAAGGAGTGTGTACTATTTTTAAGAGAAGGAATTTTTTTAGATTCAATAGATCATAAGGTTTTTCCAAATATCAAAGAGGCAACAATATATTTATTGCACCTTTTATTAGTTCAAACAGTGAATTTAGGGAAAACATTAAAGGATCAATTAGTGGAGGAGCTAGTTTAGTGCCAAGTTATGCTACTTATGGAAAACTAAACTCGGGATCATGTTAGGGACCTATTTTTAAGTTAAGGGTTTGTTATATTTTTTAGGATCAATGAGGGCTCTTCTAGCAAAATGGTCGGTATGAGACCGAGTCAATGCAATGTGAATTATAATGGAGAGGAAATAGTAAAGGCAAAGGTAAAGGTAATGGTATTGATAATGAGAGATTTGAGAATGATTTAGGAACTGGTGGAGAATAGATTGTTTAGAGCTACACTCAAGCGAGAGTTTACTATAACAAGAGAATACGCACTAATAGCCTATGATATGATTTCTTTATTTGATGTTATAGGTTTTGTTTTGATATATCTAGGCTCTATACATTCATATATATTGCATTATATTTTGCATCTAAATATTTGGATGATATTAATCCTCTAGGGTATTATTTCAGGATTCAATTGTTTATAAGGAAAAGTATAATAGTAAGTACTATGATAAGAGCAAGTCTACTGAGGATTAAAGAGATAAAGTTACCTACGAAATTGATTGTGATGAATTTAGGGGAGTTTGACGTGATATTAGTTATGTACTAGTTAATAAAAAATAGATTGATAGAAGATCATTACACCAAGGAAGCGAAGATTAAGTCTTATGAGAAATTTAGGCTAGTGTTTATAGGTCACTATCAAATGTTATTGACTTGTATTATTTCAAATGTCACAACAAAATAACTAATCTTAGATGGGTGCAAGGCGTTTTTATCCCATGTTATGGACATAAGGGTAGCAAGTTCTAGTTTATAGTAAACTATTATGATGAGAAAGTTTTTTAACGGATTTCTAAATGACTTGTTGAGATTTTCACCTCAGTAAGAGGTGGTTTTTACCATTTAGACATTGGTTGGAGTTGCTCAAATTTTGATTGAACCTATAAACTGGCCCTAGTAGAGCTACAAGAGTTAAAAAAAAGTAGTTAGAGGAGTTGATAAAAAAAAGGTATATTAGATTAATTACTTTGTCATAGAGAGTTCCAGTTTTGTTTCTAAAAAATATAAATGATAGTATAAGACTTTACATTATTTAGTAGTAATTGAATACGGTGATTGTAAGGAATAAATACCTATTAGCAAGGATTGGTAATTTGTTGGATCAATTTATGGTGGATGTTGTCTTTATGACATTATGGAATAGAACATTTTAAAATTATTTAAATAAATTTGTGATTTTGTTTATAAATGATATTTTGGTGTATTAGAGGAGTATGAGGATTAGTGAATATTACATAAGGATTGCATTGCAGATTCTAAAGAAAAATCAATTGTATGCTAATTTGCATAAGCATAGACTGAGCAAGTAGTCTCTTTAGGGCATGTAGTATCTCAAGAGGGGGTGACATCATATCCTATGAAGATGAAGGAGAAAATAGAATAGGAGTAACCAAGGAATGTGAATGAAGTTAGAAAATTTTGAATTAGATCGTGCTAATATAAAAGTCTATGATCTTTTGTGTAGCAGTCTAAAGAGTTGGTTTACTCTTAAACATACTTCATTTGCTCCACTCTTCTTCTTCATACACATTTGGCATAGTGCTCGAACTTTATTCAGAGATGTTTTTACTGGTATTGATCTAGATTTAGATGCCCAAGTAAAATTTGAAGCATTAAAAAAACTTAGAGTTTCTTATGGTTAATGGTTTGTAGTGACATCAGGTCTATTCTCTAAATTATTGAAGAAAAGAATTGCTTACCATTGGATAGAGTAGTGTTAAGAGCGATGAATTGTATGCGAGGTTGACTTGTAAACCTATTCTAGTGTTTCATTTAGGAGTGGAGTACTTGAGTTGTATCCTGATGCTTTAAAATTATATTTAGGTCGTATATGAATGCAAGATGGAAAGGTAAGAATTTATTCTTCTTGTCAATTGAGAATGCATAAGTTGAATTATCCCACTCACAGCTTAAAGTTAGCAGCAATAATGTAGGTGTTGAAAATTTTGAAGCATTACATGTATGAGAAGACTTTTTGAATTCTTATAGACCAAGTACATTTTGACCAAGAAACATTTTAATTTAAGATAGAAGAGATGGACAAATTTATTAGAGGACTGTTATTATACCATAAATTATCATCAAGGGAAGGAAAAAATGATAGTAGATGTATTAGGTAGGAAAAACTCGAGGTACTCCAACTATTATGGGAGCATATAGTTTGATACCAATGATAGAGATGAGGGCCATAGATAAGTTAGTAAAGTTGAAATTGACAAGATAATAGGGTTATGTAGGTTGCAAATATTCATCATTTCATATTGGGATCCACCTTTTACATCTTGATTCTATATGCGTTTATATTTTAATTTGGGTATAAGGTTAAATATGAGAACAACTTGTAAACTACATATAGATGGGTAGTCTGACCACAACTTTCAACCATTATAGGATATGATGAAGGCATGTGTATTAAACTTTAAAAGAAAATAGGATCAATATTTGCCATTGATAGAGCTTGTTTACAATAATAGCTATGAATCTAATATCGGAATGGTATATTTTAAGGCATTATAGATTGTGTAAAGATATAGTGTTTTGAGATGTTGAGGGAGCTAGATTATTAGAAGAACTATATTTTTATTTAAGAAATAGTAAAAAGCTAAAGTGGGTGAAAAAATGTTCGAAAGTATCCCAAGATAGACACAAAAGTTATGTAGGTAGGCATAGATATGAGATAGAGTATAAGGTTAGTGATAAACTATTTTTTCGAATGTTGCCTTAAAGGTCTACTGGCTATTATGAGATTGTGCAATAAATAAAACCTTTACTTATTGGTTGGCCTTACCATTAGAGATACCACATATTCATTCTATCTTTCATGTCTCTACGTTCAGATGACTTTAAACTAACCATAGTCATATCATTCCAAATCTAAGATCGAGGTAGCTAGCGATTTGATTTATAGAGAGGAGTCAAATGAGATTTTAAAAGGATAGGTTAGACAGTTAAGGAGATGATAGATACCTATGGTATAAGTTTTATGAAGTCATAATTATTTTATAAGAGGCCATTTTAAGAGGTGGAGGATGATATATGGTGTCAATATTCTCACCTGTTTGTATTTTTAGTTATATAATTAATCTCAAAATAAAAATATTTTAAAAGAAAGAAGATTGTTACACCTTTAAAAGTTTGGACTAGGCCTAAGTTAAATTTTAGCCCAACCCATTTTCAAATAAATAAACTCTAATTTTCTCCTTTACTCATTAACTTTGACCTGGTCATTTTCCACCTATCTATTAGAAAGAAAATAAAAACATCTAACATTTGAGTTTTTTTGGTCTCTTTAAGCCATCATTTTCGTGATTTTTTTGATAACATATATTTGTTTTTTCTTTTCCTCATCTTATTATCCTTTCCTTATTATCACCACCTCGTTGCAAGTCTTATTGCATGTAATAAACCAATAGTAGTTGCCCTATTATATCACTTGCATCGTCGTTATAAATCTTTAACTAACGCTACATAACATTCTTAACATGTGTTAGATCTCTTCCTTTCATCGTTCCTCTGGAGCTTTCGAACTGTTGAACCAAGGGAGGTTCTAATCTTGGTTTTGATGATAATAAAACATGTTTAATTACTAATGAATTAAGTTTAGGATGTGTAATTTAAAGATAGGTATATGAATTCAATATGGAAAGCTTGGAGTTTGAAGGCCAAATTTGATAATAATAGAAGATAAATGGATTTGGAAGCTTTAAGACCTTAGATAGATTATTACAAATATGTTTTAAGTTTTACTTGATGTTCAATTGATCTAAGGGCTCAATTTTAATCCTAAATTCCATTTGGAATGTCAAAGTTGCATAATTTTCTCAATTCAAAGGTCAATTCATGAGTTTAAACTGTTTGATGGGTTTTGATCATTCATATAGTCCTAAGATATGATTTAAAATTTGTTTGAAATCTTAATTGTTACTAAGAAGGTGTTAGGAACGTTTTGGAGTTGGTTTTGAGACTTTTTCTTTTTTTCAAGGAAAAATGGTGGTCTTCAAGGGTGCCGTTTTACCCCTTTATTCCCATCGACTTCAACGGCGAGCTGTTCTTTAATCAACAACACCATTAAAGGCCGCAGGAAGCACCATTGAAGGCCATAGGAACCACCAGTGAAGGAGTTGTCTCTAATGGTAAGTTTCCTCTTTTAGGTTTTTAACTCTTGACTTCTTTCTAATGGCTATTAAACCCTCCTAAACCCTTTATAAGAATCTATACACTATATATATCCTCTAAAAATGATTTTGACTCTTTAGACTCTCTGAAAACATATCAAACCTCCTAAATCTCTCAAAAATCTCAAGTTGAGACACTTTTAATGTTTACAATTCAATCATTCTTTTTAATGCTTTATTCTATTTTTGGGTCTGCTAAATTATTGTTTTGATCTTACTTGAGTGTTTAAGAGTTTATTTGATCCACTTAAATAATAACAAAAATAACAAAATAATCATAAATTCAATCATAACCAAGAATCAAAACCCATTTCAAAATATCAATATATCATAAAATTTCAAACACTCCTCCTAGATTCATTAAGGTTTAACACTCCTTTAAATTTATGCATTATAACTCCTAAAAATCAAGCACACCTTAAACAAAATGAATCAAACTCCCCATAAATAATTGCAATTAATATCACATTATATCATATAATACTTTCCTAAAAATATATTCATATAGAATTTTACACGATTTCAATTTTCTTGTAAAACATCCAAGAAAACATAAACAAGATAAATATATACCTCCTTTTATATATCACTAATTGTCATTTTATATCTATCCTCACTTGGTTTAACAATATATCTTGACATATCATTGCACCTTTTTAGTTTATCGTAACAAAATCTTTCAATGTGTTTGTAATATCAATAATTATTTCAAAACATGGGTGTATGCGTCCTAAATATATTTCCATATGCATATTTGTGTCTTGGTTCATTATAATATTGATAATGATTCCTATAATTCTTATGCATATATGCATTCTTAGTCCTGTGGTTACTATATATTGTGCTTAGATAATAATGAGACCTAAGATATGAGTAAGAAGGGTTCCTAAAATTATAAAGATAGGTTATGCCATTATGTCTTACATAAGTTTTAAAAGAATAAGATTGCATGTAAACATTCTTGTTATAATACATTTTCCTCCTAGATTTTGATCTAATGCCATACATAAATGCAAGATGTATTCTAGGTATATGTTCGTATTCTAAATTCTTTCCCTTAATAAAGGTAATCTTTCAACTTAATAGTGAATTTTCATAGGTAAATCCTAAGCCATATCTATCATTTCAAGTTTTTTAGACACTTAGCATGTTTTCTAACTTTTCTTTACCTTTAGTGAATTTAGACAAGGAATCTTTAAAGGTTTCTATCTCCTTTTTCAATTATGCATTCTCATTTCTCAATTTTTGCACATCACCATCATCCATATTCTTTGATTCTACAATGTTATATAATTTATTTTTCAATTTTTCATGCTTTAATTTGCATGCTTCTAGAAGTTTTAAGGTATTTAAATCCTTTATATATAACTTCATCTATTTCTTAGTTCAACATTCTAAGTATTTAGTTTTAAAGTTTTAAGATATTTTAGATATAACTTCTTCTATTTCTTAGTTCAAAATTCTAAGTATTTAACTACTTCATTATAGGTAAAGTCAAAATCATTTTCATTTTCTTTGTAAGAAGTAGAATATGATGGTACCTTATCATTCACCATGAAATATATGTCCTTATCATCAAATTTCTCATCTTTTATGGATTGGAACAACACATGTCTTCATGTAGCTATCTCTTCTTCATGCAACTCATCCATCCTCATCTCATGGGTAAGGAGTGACCCAACCAATTATTTTAACAACAAGATGGTCAAGTCTTTTATTTCCTATATAGTCTTTAACTTTGTATTCCATGATCTTGGTAGTGATATATGTAACATTATCATAAATTCAAAATTAGTATAGGTCATACTAAGAACTTTAAAGGAATTAACAATAAGGATAAAGCTAGGATACATATTAGAGATTGATTCATTGTGATCCATATGAAACAATTTAAATTTATGCATAAACATACTCTTTTTGTCTTATCTAAGGTGAGTTTTGCCATTATATGTAATTTAAAGTTTGTTCTATATCTCTTGATTTGTTTCACACATGCACACTCTATTAGATTCACTTCTTCTTGGTTTGTAAAAAAAATATGTTCAAATTTACTATTAAGGGCCATAAGGCTTCTGTACATTTAATTATACTCATTTTTATCCATTATTACATTAGTCTTTACAATAACTGTTGTCTTTGTTAGGATGTGATGGCCATTCTCTATAATTTTTCAAACATCAACTCCTAGAGCCAAAATAAAGTACTTCATTTTAATTTTCCAATCTCCATAATTTTCCCTATTAAAATAACGTGTCTAACTATGCTTTCACTATTAAGAAGTGCCATTATTAATCTTATACTCGCTACTTCGTAAAAAATAAACCTATATGACTCCTAACCTTGATGCATAATAATGGTCTGGTACGTAAGAGGGAGATGTATTAGGTGACTCTAAATTTTTAATTCTTTTTTAATTAAAAATTCATCCTATGTACACTGTGAAAATTGTAACAATATAATTAATAAATATAATAATATAACTTAAAATGAAGCAAAATTATAAACTAAAGATACAAGGGAAGAGAAATATAAACCTATTTATAATGGTTAAGTGCACAATTCACATCTATATCCTCTCTCCAACTACTTGTTAGAAATTTTACTATATTAATCTTTTTCATAAGTGAAGACCAACCTTACAAACTATCTTTTTCATGGGTGGAGGCTAATACTTTCACTTGTAATTCATTAATCCTAACACCCTAAAATACACAAAAAAGATCTCATTTGATGAACCAAATTGTTTAGAAAGGGCTTTTTACACTTTCAAGATGAATCTACCTAAATCACTTAAAAAAAACCTTTAAAACCACCTCAAATGATCACAAGATGCTCTTGATTCACTAAAATTCAATAGCATGCATTATACACACTCCAAAACACCTTGTTTTGCAAGATCCTTAAACTAGCCAATTTTTGTTGTTGGTATGTCTTGAAAACCATTTATCACCACCTTTCTAATCGATATTATTTGTTTAAGCCTGATTCTTATGGACACTAGACGACCACTCTAACTACATTAGTTGTTCATTTATTGGTTAACTAGTTTGTATAAAATAAGACACTAATCAACTAATCACATGCATTGGTTGATTAATTATTAGTTGACCAGTTTTGGTTTTTAACACACTTTAACACATCTCAATTTCCTTAAAAATTTTCACAAAATTTTCAAACACTTCTTTTTATAAACATTAACACATAAATACACACACATACACACATAGAAACACGCACGTTAAAATAGTTACCCAAAATTTTCTAATGTAGTAAGAGCATTATTAAGAACTTCCTCAATACAAATATTCTTGATTATGTAACCTATGTGCATAAACTATAAACATGAATGCATTATGCATGAATTGAGCCAATTAACACTTTGAAAAGATTAAGATAAGATTGACAATAAAAGATACTATGCAAAACCTATTCAAATTCTTTATTTTGGTCTTTGAGCTCCATTCAACACTTTAATCATCATATATCATCTTTTTAGCTTCAATGCTCTAACTTTAGCTAGAAGTTGCGTATCTTAACACCTTCCATTAAAACATTTCTTTTCAATACTATAAAAACAATGAAATAGTTAATTGTAAAGGTGATTTATCATCATTAAAACTTAGGTAGAATCACTCTTAATCTAACAAAAATAGTGAATTTATAAAATAGGATTAATAGTAATAAAAATAATGGAAATGATAAATTTTAATAGTTGTAAACATAGAGCTATGAGATTATTAATTTTCACTATCGGACTAAGTGACTCCTAACCTATGGTTTTGACGGTGGCAAAATATATTGTTGTTAATGAATATACTTAACAAAATGAAGCATCTATGAATTTTATGAGAGCTTCAAGGAAATTCACGTAAAAAACCATAAACAAAGAGGAATCAAATAGATGAAGATTTAAATTGATATAATTATTCTTATAACCTTATCATGGTCCTTTTCATGAATTGGGAGCTTAATCATTTCATGGATATTACATGAAGGGAATATTTTTGGAACTTTTTTATACTTAAAGAGATATATGGTTTAAGTTTAAAGAAAACCTTCTTGATTTATCACAATACATTTTAGGAACTATTTCAAATGGTTTTGAATCAATTTCTTGTCAAAGAAATGCGTTATTATCTCTGGAAAACATGTTTCAAAAGTTTTGATTAACCCATGTTAAGGTTAGGTCAATCTATGTTTGTGTTCTAAAAAGGTTTGTACATTTTGCATATACATTGGTCAAACAATTACATATTTATTGACTAGTTTCCTTGAAAGAAAGATACTTTAAGTACTAAAAATTTGTGAAAGTACACTGGTTGGCCAATGTTATATATTTACTCACTAGTTTCCATGAAAGAAAGATACTTTATCTACAAAGATTTTGCACATAAACATTAGTTAACCAATTTGTATATCAGTTGACTAGTGTTACATGTTTATTGAATAATGTTACTAAAACTAGTTATTATAATGAGTAGTTTTTAATTCTAATGATCATTTTAGATTGGTTTTAATAAAAATTCACCATTTATGAATTATATGAAGAACCTTTTAGTTTCTAAGAGCCTTAATAGGCTAAGGGGAGCATTTGAGTTAAGATGTTCAACTTTATAACATAATGTTGAACCTTATTTCATTGGTGTCTGGGCAAGAAAGGGAGGTTTTTAGTTGTACATGGTTGTTCTTGTATGAAAATTAGGGAAATTGATTATATGTAAAATGAACATGTTTATTGATGTATTTATTAATAAATTTTACTCATTATTTAATCAATTAGATTCTTAATTTTAACTTGTTACATCAAAGGAATCAAAATCACAAAAGGACAAATTGTAAATGGTTGTTCTTGTATGAAAATTAGGGAAACTGATTATATATAAAATGAACATGTTTATTGATGTATTTATTGATACATTTTATTCATTTATTTAATTAATTAGATTCTTATTTTTAACTTGTTACATCAAAGGAATCAAAATAAAAAAAAGGTCAATTTTTTTTAAAATAAAATAAATAAAATAATAAAAGAAATGGCCTAGCAAAAGGTACAAGGAGCATCCATTGATGAAAACAACATTAAAGCAAACTAACTACTTACTTAATCCCTTCAATTACTAAAAACCATTTAAGATTCGTCTAAATTTTTTCTTTCCATCCTCAACCATTCTATTATCCAAAATAAATGTTCTAACTTGTCTATTCCCTTTATTCTTTAGTCTTGAGTTCCTCTCATTCCATATTGAATAAATAGCAAGGATGCAACACACCTTGAAAGCTATATAGTCACTCTTAGACATGTTCTAATAAAACTAAGAGATGGCATCCATCCAAGTTGTAGCTGTATAATGGAGATTAACAATTGCAAGATTGAATTCCATAGCTAAGAAGTATAAGAGCTCTAAGAGAAAAGGTTATTAAAAGACT
>JAOXYD010036019.1:0-13927 GCA_028565735.1 Pinacopodium congolense | reverse complement strand
ACAACAAAAGATGGCAGTATTGCAAAAAAATTGACAAAAAATCTTTTGGACCTAAAATGGGTCAAACAAGAATTATTCTATACTAACTATACTATTCACATACATCATATTAAGGTATACCATTTAACATTTAACTAATATTTAACATGATTCTCGAATAAAGTATACAAATTAACTACTAGAAGATTTACAATAATCCAAGTGTGTTTCTGTTGAGATATATGTTCCCTTTATGTTTCCTTCTCATATAAATTGAACATTATTCTTAATGTTCATGTAATCAAAATAAAGTATAAAGGGTAAGAAGAATAAGGAGACTCCGCTAAAAAGGATTAGGTGGTCAAACTTGGTAGCCATTCTTGTGGATCTTAAAAAAGATACTTAAAACAACTAAAAGAAAGTGAAAACCTTAAATTAAAGTATAATTTTAAATGAAATGAAAGTGTAAGAAATGAAATTCGACAATCCTACGAACAAGTATAATGAAAAATCCTTGGGGAAACGTTTAAGTGTCATGAAGGAGAAATTTTTCACTTGTTTCCTCCACAAATTGAGATATATATAATTTAACTCTTTGTCCATTTACTCTAAAAAATTCATCATTTTCTTTCTTTACCTTGAGAAATTCAAATGAAAAAACTTTTATTACTTCGAATAGACTATATTACCTTGACTTTAGCTTCCTTGGAAAGGGTGTCAGTCGAGAGCTATAAATTAATACTTTGTCACGCTCCTTAAAGTCTTAGTGTAAGAGTTATTTATTATGTCATCTCTTCAAGTGTTCTTTATATCATCTCAAACTTAAACTTGTCAAATTCTTGAAGTTGTATAAGTCTCTTAACACTTGTATATTACAAATCAAAGTTTGGAAACTTGGTAGCTCAAGATTCTCTATGCTTTAACTCTATAGAAAGATGGCAAACCTTTCTGTATAATATTTTAAAAGGCAACATGTCTATAGATATTTTAAAGGTGGTCCTATATACTTAAAGTGTATCATCTAACTTTAAAAACCAATCTTGCCTAGAAGCATTAATGGTTTTCTCTAATATTTTCTTTAATTCTCTATTGGAGACCTTAATTTATGCATTAGTTTAAAGGTGATGCAGTGTAGCAACGTTGTAGGTTATCCTATATTTACCTAATAAAGTAAAAAATTTTGTTGAAAAAAATGTGAACCCCTAACACTTATAATGGCTTTAGGTGTCTCAAAATAAGTAAAAATATTTTTCTTTAAGGATTTGACTACACTGCTAACCTCATTTGTGGGCAATGCTTCTACTTCTACCTTTTTGATAATATAATTTACAATAATAAAAATGTATTAATTAGAATCTAACTTAGAGAAGGGTCTTATAAAGTCAATATCCTAAACATAAAAATCTTCATAGACTAGTATATTAATTAATCGCATGTGATGCTTCTTAAAGATGTTTCTTACCCTTTGACATCAATCACAAGATTTATCAAAAGTGTATGCATCTCTAAATAAAGTTAGCTGTATTCTAAGAATTTATGTGTTATTCTAGTTGCCCTATAATACCCCTATCTCTCTAAAATGACAGTGATGCAAAATAGGGAACATTTCTTCTTTAGTAATACAACATCTAACAATACCAGCCATATAAATCTTGTATATAAAAAGAGCCATTCCAAAGATAATGTTTTACCTCTGACAAAAATTTCTTCTTTTGATTTTATGTAAAATCGGGATAAAGAATATTATCAGTAAGAAAATTGAAAAAAATCAGCAAACCAATGAGTGACTATAATTATGGCCATGAGTTATTCATTTGGAAAAAGTTCCTTGATGTCTTTATTGGTTTCACTCTCTATGATTGCTTCATCCAACCTTAACAAGTAATCAACCACCAAATTTCCCTTTCTTATTTTTTAACTGAATGTCGAACTTCTACAAGAATAGAATCCATCTAATCAGTCTTGGTTTTGTATCTGGTTTAGTCATCAAGTACTTTATATGTTTATTATAAATAACTAATTTAGATGAAAACAAATAAGGCAGAAACTTGTCAAAAGTAAATGCCATCACTAACATCTCCTTTTCAATGGTGGTATAATTGTGTTAAGCATTCTTTAAAATCCTACTTATATAATAAATAGGGTGAAAGAGCTTACGTTGTTGTTGTTCTAAAACAACCCCTAATATAAAATCACTTGCATCACACGTTAGTTCAAAGGGAAGAGACTAATTAAGGACACAAGTATAGGTGCAGGCACAAGTTTTAAACACTTTAAAATATGTCATACATTTATCATTAAAGTTAAACATAATATCTTTTTCAAGTAGCCTAGTTAAAGGTTTAACAATTCTAAAAAATTTCTTAATGAAACATCGATAAAAGCAGCATATCTTAAGAAAATCTTAATAGATATGATAGAATTTGGTGAAGGTAGTTCCTTAATAACATTAACTTTAGCTGGACACACCTTTATACTTTTAATAGATATCGTATGACCTAAATCAATGTATTCTTGTAGCATAAAATGTCTTTTTTTCTAATTTAGCTTTAAATGGGTCTCTTCACACCTTTTTAGGATCTTTTCTAAGTTTTCTAAACATGCATCAAAAGAAGTACTAAAAATAAAGAAGTCATCCATAAAAATCTCAATCATGTAAAAAAATAATCATCATCTATCACTGAAATGTAGCTGAAACATTATACAAACTAAAAGAGATGCATATATATATATATATATATGTATATGTATATGTACTATAGGGATATGTAAAAATATTTTTTAAAATTTTTAGAGCTATGAAAATTTGTAGATAATCAGAATAACTATATAAGGCACAATAAAAATTATGTCCAGCTAATTTCTTAATTATTTGATCAATAAAGGATAAAGAAAAGTGATCTTTATGAGTGGTATCATTTAATTTCTTATACTCTATGGATATCTTCACCCAGTACCTTTCTCAGTTGCTATCAAGTCATTACTTTCATTTTGCATTATGATAATGCCTCCTTTCTTAAACATCATTTGGCCAGGACTCACTAAACTAGAATCTAAGATGGAATAGATGATGTTTGCACCAAAAAAACTTTACTACTTCATCCTTAACTACATCCTTCATGTGTAGGTTGAGTTGTCTCAATAGCTGCACTAATACCTTGCTTCCATACTCTATGAAAATCTTATGTATGCAAAAGGAGAAAATAATTGCCTTTATATCTGCCATCCTCCATTTTAAAGCTTGCTTATGGTCTGTAAGTAACCTCAAAAGTCTCTCCTTTATGATATATGTCAATAAAGGAGAAATAATAACATATAAGTACTCAAGTAGTTGTAAAAATGCATATTTCAAATGATTAGACAATTTATTTCAAGGGGAGGAGGTTTTTCAATTAAAGACTTGGGAAACGACTTGACCGACAAGGGTTTTATTTCAAGGGAAGGAGGTTTTTCAATTGAAGACTTGAGCAATAACTTGACCGATCTTTGAAGAAGCTCGTAGGCTCGATATTATGTCTATAATACTTGCTCTATGCTAGCTCCGTGTTCTTCAAGATCCTCTTAAAACTTGTCGCTTAAATTTTGAAGCACACCTTGGATTTCTTCCTTTAGAAATCCCACACAAATATCAAAAGAAAGATTAATTTCATAAGAGTATATATTAATAAAATTGTAGAAATAAAAAGTAGATAAATGCTTCATGGCATCAAAGACATCAAAAACTCATTCTTCATTTTGAAGTCTCAAGATGACCTTTTCACATTGCACATTAATGATGGTCCTCGTCGTAACTATGAAAGATCTCCTAAGTATGATAGAAATATCTTAATTTTCCTTCATATCTAGCATTAGAAAGTCCACCAAAACAATGAACTTGTCCACTTTGATTGACATATCCTCAATGGCCCCTTAAGATATGTGATGGATCAATCCACCAACTGTAGTAAAACTATGGATGGTTTGAGCTTCATTAATCTAACCTTCTTGAAAATAGAAAGAGGTATTAAATTAATATTCGTACCCAAATCCATCAAGGCCATATCTATATGTAATTCAAAATAGTTTAAGGAATATTAAAACCCCTAAATCTTTTAGTTTAAGTGGCAATTTCTTCAATAAAATAACTGAGTGCTCTTCATTCAACTTGACAGTTTCATATTCTTTAAATTGTCTCTTATTAGACAAGATTTCCTTCAGGAATTTAGTGTAAGAAGACATTTGTGTTAAAGCTTTAGTAAAGGGAATATAATATGAAATTTCTTGAAAATTTCTAGGAACATACTAAATTGATTATCAAGTTGATTATCTTTTAACCACTGAGGATAGGGTATACTAGGTTTTACCTAGATTGGTGACCAGGTCAACAAATAACCTAGAACAATCCTATTTTGCAAATCGTTCCTTCTTCTTCTGTTTGTTGTTCTCTTAATTCATCTTTCTTCACTCTCTTGAGCCTTCTCATCCTCCTTGCTCTCCTCAACTCCCTTAAACTCTTTACCACTTTTCAATGAGATTACTTTAGCATGCTTTTTTAGGTTAGTCTCAGTAGTACTAGGCAATTAACCTGATATCCTCTCCTTTATCAAGTTCATAAGCTGACTCATCTGATTCTCTAAATTTCTAATTAAAACTTCATAATTTTGCATCATAACCTTAGTAGTAAAGATATACTTAGTTAGCAGTTCTTCAAGGTTGAATTTCTCAGGTTGCACAGATGTGATAGCATAAAATCCTAAAGGAAATACTTTCTAAACATAAAAATATTATAATTGTGGGATTTGATTTTTATTTAAGAGAAATTAGGATAATTCTTCCATTTCAAATTGTAGGAATTGGAGTAAGGATCCCCTCTCCTGTTGTAGTTGCTGACATAGTATACTTTTTCTTTCTTTTGCACAAATAGGTTCCTTACTTAAAAATCTAAAAATGAAAATGATTTGTTGCAGTCTAAATAAAAGTAGTATAAATCCAATTCTAACCTAGACTAAGGTAAAGGTAAGCATACCTTATCAATAAGTAGTATAAAATGGTAAGAAATCGGGTATCATCTCTCTAGGAATTTGAACATAATCCTAAGTCAATTAATGTTAATTATCTAGATGAATCCAATTTATTGAGTATAAGAAATAAAAAGGAACATAAATAAGGTTTTAGAATTCAATGGGTGACTAAATAAAGAAACAAATCACTGGATATATTTAAGGCGTTCATCATAAAAACAAGATATTACCAATGGTCATGAAAATATCTTTTCTCTTTTAAACTCAATTTATCTATTTGGTCCATAAACAAATTGGAACAAAAGGCATTAATCTTAAGAAATTTAAATATGATTTCTTTATATCTAAGAACCCTAAAAAAAGACTTTAGGGTTTAGTCCACAACTATTTAAAATTATATTATCTAATTAATCTTCTAATGATTAAAAGCCAATGGTCATAAATCCCTTAATCATCTAATAATCCAACCAAGATAGTCAATTAAAATAAGATTGATTTATAATTAGATAAAAATCCTCCAATCAACAAATTCCATCAATTGCTAACCTTAATTGCTACAATTTAAGCACACATAATCAACAGTGAAACCAAAGATATAGCAAAACACACATTCATTGATGATAAGTAAGAGTTAATACAAAGTAAGATAAAAAGAGGAAGAAATACAACTGAAACTTGGTCTATTCCGGTGAAACCCACTTTTCAATCCAGCTTTCATTATCTTGAAGCTCTAATCCACTTATCTAATGCAAAGAAAGAATAAAAGAAAAAGAATACCTAAACTAAAACCTAACTAAGAACAAAAACAAAGTAAGAACTCTCTTCTTCAATCTATTCTCAGCCTCCAGCATCTATTTTCTGTGTTTTTAAAGCCTTTTTATAGTTACTAGGTGGTTGCCAGGGTTTTGGGACAAACTGGGAGTGGTTTTGGTCAAGTTTTCTCCTAAAATATGAAAAACAACGTGTAATGGTGATTTCAACGGTGGTTCATAAACACTTAAACGATGTCATTTACTACTATCGGTTAAGTCTCAGAATTTAATAGCTTCTATCCCTTTTTCCCTTTTTTACTTTAACTTCTTCCATACATCTCTAATGGCTATGAAATTTAATTTTTAGGTTCTTCACATTATTTTCTCCCCATAAAATTTCAGAGCAATCTGATCTCTAAAAGTACACCTAATGCATCACCGAAGTCATCTACACCAAAATCAGTGCTTGTTTAAACTTCCCTTATTCTTCTCTTGATATATCCTTCATGGCTTGTCATATGATCTTAAAACTCAGTGTGAAACTTCATAACATGATGCTCTAAATCCTTAAATTGATTCCACTCCTCTTCTAGTTCTATAAATGCCTTAAATTGCTTCCATTTGCATCTTTAAGCTCCTTTTTTATTATTTTTAATCCCATTAAGTCCAAATAGATTTAAACCTACTTTATATTCAAAACAGCTTATAAATAGGAAAATTTTATAGATATTTAGGAGTGAAAACACATTAAAACATGACATAAAAACCAATATAAATCATTCATATCATGAATCTCCAACACAATGCTCATAAATGATATGACTCCTCATGGTTAAACTTACACCTCCCTTCACACTCTATATAAGATTATCCATCTTATTAGCCTACATTTATTTGAGTTAAAAGTGCCACTAAGTTATCCGTCACATGTGCCCTAGTAGGACTTCTTGAATACCTTTCTATATGATACTAAAAACTATCGACGGCCATATCCTCCATCAATCTATAGGTTCGTGTTGTTTCCATTATGTTCCCTCATACAACTGCATTTATGGTACTCTTTATCATTGATGTAACTCCTATGTTGAGCCAAGGAGGTTCCAATCATGTGCTTTAATGATGGCAAAACATTATTATTACTAATGTTTAAGTTTTTTATACATTTATAAGATAGGAAAATGTTTAGAAGTGTAAGCATATAATTGTGGAGCTAAGGTAGAAGAGCTCAAGCATTGAATGATCAAGAATGGATAAGGATTGAAGATCAAATGATGATCAAAAGTGAAAATCAAGAGAATGAAGATCAAGTTTGGATAGGTTTAGGAAAAGGGTTTAAGGTATGAGTGTCCTAAACTTGATTCTTATTGAATGCTTGAAAATGACTCTAACATTTGCATGATTCATTTGCATATAGACATATAAGGGTTGAATTGTGATTTTAGTAATCAATTGAATTTGATTATGGCTTTGTCATATTAGGAATTGGATTAGAATAGCATATAGGATAAATGTTGCATAATCAAGTAGTAATGTGATGAATTGTTTTAGTATATGCTTTTTTATGTATTTAAGTTAATTGAATTGTTTCTTGAAGTTTTTTCTATATGTTTAAATTTGTTTGAATATCATTGTGATGTGAATTTTGGTTTATGAACTGTTTGAAAAGTTTTAAAGTTGTTTAAGAATAAAAAAATTTCATAATTAAGGCTACTTATTGTGTTTTAAATCAATTGGATGCTTTTGTTAATTGAAAAAGCCTTAATATATGTTTTAAAACTTGTTTAAAGTCTTGATTAATGTTAGAAAAATGTTTAGAAAGGTTTGGATCTTGTTTGGTTCATGTTTTGTATTTATTTTGGCATAAACGGGGTGTCAATAGGAGAAAAATGACACCTATCAAGAGGGTCATTTAACCCCTGCTACCCAAGACCTCAACATCGCTGTTTAGCTCCTCAAGTGCCGCCATTTTAATCCCTGTATGTAACGGCTAGTTTGGGTTTTATGTTTTTAACTTATTTTTTTGTCTTCCAAACAGCTATTTTTAACTTATTTTTTCTCTTCCAAACGACTATTTTATGTTTCTAATGTCTCTAACTCCTTCTTAACCCTATAAATACTATTCCTAAACAATTTTACCACCTCTTGATGCTTTGAAAACTATTTTATAAGATCAAATTGTTCAAATTCTCTAGCTTTCTTTATTTTATGCATTGTTTTTTTTCTTTCTTTAATTTTCATGTTTTAAATCTGTTTCTAGCGCAATACAATTGTCATTTTAATTTTTTTAGAAATAAACAAATCTCACTGAGTTTTCTTTTGATTTTTTAAGTGATTAATTTATGTGTTTCAAGCTTTCAAACCTCAGCTTATTAAAACTGTCTCTTTTTTGGTTCACATTATGTGTTCTTTGATTTTCATCTTGTATATCTGTTTTTGTTGATTCAAAATCATCATACACGTTTTACTTAAGGTCTAAAAAGTGCAGTAAAAATTTTACTTTAATTTTTAACTTTGAGGTCCAAGAATATAAAACATTTAAAGTTGTCTAGTTTTTATGCAGCCCTTTTGTTCATTTTCATTTTTAGTTTTAATTAGTTTCTGAGTGTATAAATTTAATGTTTTCAATTTGTTTAAGATCTTAGGAGGTTTCTAGTATTTTTTTATTTTTAAGCCATTATATTGTGTATTTAAGTTTAATTTTACAGGTTGCACCAAAGTTGTCCAGGTTTAAAATTTTCTCCTTTGGTCTTCATTTAATCCATTTATTTAATGCTATAAAATTGTGTTTATTTTTGTGATTTGTTGTTAACTGGTTGATTAATGTTCTAGTATTTTTTTGTGTTGATTGCATACGATTTGGTTTGATAAATTTGTTTTTTTATAGGCTAGAGCATTAAAAATTGCATATTTTGACAGATCACATGTTTGAATGTTTAATCTGATTTTTGGTAAAGTAAGGAGGCTTGTTATATATATATTTTTTGCCATTAGATTTTTTAAATAGTTTTTATCGATTGAGCTTTAGATAAACACCATAAAAGGTATGATATAGTTACATAATTGGGGGATTTATTTTGATTAATTGATGTGATTAGTTATAGATTGCTCTTTTCCTTTAAAATAGATTGGATAGTTTACTCTTCATCTAGGATAAAGAAGATTTGAATTAAGTTATTCATCAATTGTAAATTGGATTTTTTTATGCTTTGTATGTTCATTGACATAGTATAAGGTATAAGCATTGCATTGGTTGCATCTGAGCCTCTTTCTTGGATTGATTTTAATCATGTTTTATTAAGCTATATAAACTTGTTTTAAGGGTCAAATGAGCTTAATTTAAGGGTTGTGTTTGTGGTCTAAAATTTGTAAAATTTGGTTTTGATGAAAGGGTTATTCTTCACCCATTGGAAAGTAAGATTGGTGGTTTCCTCTTGACTCTTAGAATTCAAGATTTTTGTATAGGTTCTTCGTGACCTTTGAACAAGATTGGCATGCTACTCTTCACCATAAAGTAAGATTGTATAAGATTGGTAGTTTCCTCTTGACTCTTAGAATTCAAGATTGTTGTATAGGTTCTTCTTGATCTTTGAACAATATTGGCGGATAACTCTTTACCATAAAGTAAGATTGTAAAGGTTCCTCTTAGCCTTAGAATCAAAATTGTAGTAAATATTCCTCTTGTCCTTATAATTAGATTGTTGTAAAGGTTCCTCTTGACCTTATAGATTGTTGTAAGGGTTACTCTTCACCCATTTAAAGTAAAATTAGTTTGTTCGTGAATTTTCAACAAATAGTTGGAGAGAGGACGTAATCTATCTTTAGAGTAGCCGAACCTCTATAAATCACAATGTTCATCTATTTCCTTATCCTCTTTATATTTATACTTATTGTGTTTGTTTTATTATTTCTTGAATTTAATTGATTTTGGCTTAAGCATAATCTTCTCATATAAGGTGAATTTTTGTTAGAAAATTCATATAGTTAAAATTGGTCTAAGATTTTTAAAATGTTTTAATTTGCAAAACAATTTTTAAATACTAAATTCACCCCTCCCCTCTTAGGTGCCATAAGGCTTACATCTTGAATAAAATATATGAATTTGATACCATGTGAAGAACCTATGACTTAGATACCTTGCTAATGTATATTTTCCTAAACTGTGTAAAGGAAGTGACTTCTTTTTTAAACTTTACAATCTTTGCAAGTGGAAAGAACTTGGTCAAAAATAACTTTATTAGCTCATCCTATGTGGTAATAAACTCTAACTGTAATGTTGCTAACCATGTTCTTGCCTTATCCCTTAGAGAGAATGAGAATAATATCAATTTAATTACATCCTCTAGCACACCATTTTACTTAAATAAATTGCATTTGACCAAGAATGTCTTTAAGTGGGTGTTGGGATCCTCCAATTATAATCCCCTAAACTAAGATATGTTTACCATAAAGATGATTCCATGAGATATCTTAAAATTAATTACAATGACCTTCATCCTCACAATATTAGGCATAGATATGTTGTTGTTCCTCATAATGAGATCTATCATTGTCAGCCTTTGTAACACCTTGCTACCTCCTATGATAGAATCCAATTTCAGTTCCCTTATAAATATTGTAGATAAAAGTGTCTAGTTTAAGCAGAACTTAAAATCATCCAATTTGGATACTTACAGGTTAAGATATGGCCACAATACCAAAACCTAATCAGATGACCCAGCTTTAGAAATTTTCCAGCACTTCAATCACTTCCTACACACATGTATGTTTGGTTTTAGATTTCTTTTTTCATCAATAAATATAAATCAATACCACACAATTACTTTACCTTTCCAGCCATGTTTAAAAGCTCCATACTTCTACAAAATTTCCAAAAAAGTTTAGGGAACAAGCTGGAGTTTTGATGATGAAGAGAAAATCTACTTGACATGGATCAATTTAGCACCAAACTTAACTTCATGCATAACCTTCCTTAGAATTCATTAACTCACCTTATATGCAGCTGGAATCATTCACATGCAAGCCAAAAGAAAAGCCAGAACTTGAGAGAGAGGAGGAATTTTCGGTGATGTAGAGAGAGACAAGGCCCAAGAGAAGTAATCCCCCTCTCTCATCTCCTTGCATACTTGACACATGGCTACATGGCAGCACACATGCCATCCTATATGTCCAACATGTGTCACCCTAATAACCCTTCATTTATCACACAAAAATGTTGCCAAGAGCTCTTCCAGGTACTGCAAAATGTCCACCTATAAAGGTTTACACTTGTTCTAATTCCAGGTACTACTAATTCCATGCCATTTATTCTACTGGAGCCCATGGATTTTAACATGTGGATTACGACTTAATTCTGAAATTTTAGAGGCAGAACTAGTTAATACTTGAAATATGAAATTGTAGCCCTATCTCTTAGCTTTCATTTTCAACAAAAATCAGATCATGTGGACAAGTATAACTCACGTTATAATTTTTCTCTCAAAACTGCTCACAATTAAACCTAGAATTGGAGATAGTATGTTGCATCCCAATTTTGGGTCTCTTAAAGTTTGAATTTAGTAAAGGTTTGAACATGAAAAATGTTCCTTAATGTCCCATTGACTTGTCCATAAAATTTGGTAATTTTTAGGTAAGTATATCATTGTCAATGCAAAAATCATGAGGGATATACAAAAGATAATAATGCAGGAAATTATTACCAACTCAACACCACAATCCTACATCAACTTCATTAATTCCATTCTTGATTTAATACCCAATTTACATGTAGATCATGTATTTACAACTAGGGTATAATTCGGGGCTTTACAGCCCCTCTCTCCCTTCTTGATGGTGTATGGCATCTTCTTTGCCTTGCTCTATATTTCCTAAGTGGAGTTCAACCTCAAACTGCTCTTCTCTAATCTTTTGTTCTTATATCTTGCTACTCCCTCTTTATCCCTCTCTTATTGATTTAAGTAAGAGAGATAGTTATTCTATAAGGTAGCTATTGTGGATTGTATTAAATAAATTTAAAACTCTCTTTTACCCTGAGATCAATTAAAGGCAAGCACACTCTGTCAGCAAATCGTGTAAAATAATAAGTAATCGAGTATCATATTCTATAAGGATGGACTTGTAAATATCAAGTCATATGATGTTAATTATCCAGAAAATCCAAATTTTGAATGATGCGAATTTAAAACTAAACAATTAACGAAATACAAAGAATGCAATCTATCTCCAATTAATGATTAAAACCTTTCTAATGAAATAAACTACCTAAGATTTCATATTTCGATGAGTTAATCACTTCTATTTGTTGGTGGTGGAATGATATAGGACCTACTTCATAAATCAAAATGTTATTAATGAACATAAAAACATCTTTTCTCTTTTAAACTCAAATTATCTACTTATTTCATAAATAGCTTGGAATAAAAGGCACGAATAGTAAAAAGCCTAAATCTAAGTTCGTTAAATCTAGGAATCCTCACACAAGTCCCTAAAGATTGGTCCACTTTTAGAATCAAATGTGTTACTTAGTTGATTTTTCAATAGTTAAAACCATTGATTATGGATTTTCAATTACCTAACACTCTAACTTAGATGATTAACGTAAGTTAAATGGATTAATCACTCAATTTAGCTAAAAATCATCTACCCAATCTGTTCATAACCTATTTAATCTCCTAATGTTAGATAAAACAATTTCCACACACATATTCATTAATGAAAATCAAGATAAGATATAAAATTCATATTCATTAAATGAAATAGAAATATGGAATCAATACAAATATAAAGAGAAAAATAAAAAAAAAAGTTAATCAAGGAGATGATCACTCCTAGTTAATTTCTAAATAGTCTCGCGATTTGAAAACTCCCACGAGTCCCATTCACAAAGCAATGAAAGATAGAAAAGAAAATAAGAGAAAACAAAGAAGAAACCATAACTAAGATGAAGTTTGATCTAATCTCCTCTAGTATGCTTAATAAATTCACCAAATATATGTCTATATAGTTCCAAGAGTATATTTTAGAGTTTTTGCCATCTAGGGTAAAAAACGAGATTACAATCATTATTTTATCGCATCAAAATTGCATATATTTCCTAATTCTGCAATTTTAACAGTGGTAGAACTGATGATCAACAGCTTCATTTGAAAACCATTGTTAATTTCTTGTATTCGGGCTTTAACGACAGTACATAAATGAGCACAATAATGCTCTTTGTAAACCCAGTTACTGTTGTTAATCTCCCTGTTATGCACCCTTCTTACTCTTTTTTGTTCTTTTTTCAATCCATATGCTCCAAAACTATTAAATAAGAAACTTAACAAAAGAGCTTATAAATAACATAAATGTATGTCTTGAATGAGTAAAAGTAATACATATTATACCTTAAAACTCATGTAAATTATCCATTAACAATAATTATTCTAATGGAGTGAGCCAACTCATTTGGAATATAAATAACCAACAATTATACTTTCAAGGATAGATAAATATTCTAACGGAATGAGCCAATTTGCCTATAATATAAGCAAACATGAGTAATGTAATTGGTTTATTAAGTGAGGCTAATTTCCTTACAGAATCAGGTAACTCACCCAGAACACTAAAATATGAAATTGAACTATGACAAATGTGTATTCAAAATGAGATAATTCATTTAAAATAAAGATGTCAAAAAGTGATATAATTGATATAAGAAAGTGAGATAATTATATTTTAAAGATGAAACAATTATGCCTTCAAAATAATAAACTATATTTGAAAACGAAGGAATTTGTTTATATAATTACATGGATGAAATGTCCTTTTTATTCATTAAATTAAATCATATACCTCTTATAGTAATTTTTCCTATTTGTTTCACCCTTTACTTTTTAGTTGCACATTACTACCTCTGAGAACTAGACTTTAAGTACATGCGTGGTCCAATTAAGTGTATTAGAAAAAGGAAATTTAATAATTATTTCAAAATTAACAAAATTTTATTAATTTTTTAGATGTGGCTTCTGTTAGTTTATTCCCTGCATCCAATCGATTGGTTGCAGATATATGACACATTTTATAAATGCATTATTTATCTTATACATGTTTGTATAACTGACTAATGTATAAGATAAAGTTCATAGGATAAATATGTATTACAAATGAAATTATGATGGAGATCATAATTATGAGATTCATGTTGTAATTAAATATTGTCCC
>JAOXYD010036008.1:0-13927 GCA_028565735.1 Pinacopodium congolense | reverse complement strand
TAATTCTCTTCTTATACAATTCTAAAGTGCTAATGATACAGACATCTTACTCTCCTTTACCTTATTAGTACCTTCACGAGTGACTTATAATGTATGCCAAATATCTCTAGCTATTTCACACTTAGATGCTCTGTTGAATTCCTTTCTACTTAATTCACACAAAAAAATATGAACAGCTCTACTTTTTAGTGAAATCAACCTTTCATCTTCTACATTCCACTCATCTTTCACTTTAAGAAAATTTTGACCATTTTCTATCTTAATAGAATGTATGGTCCTTCACTCATTATAGCCCATAATTTAGTGTTTTCGGATTGAATGAAAAACTTCATCCTTGTTTTCAATTTTGACTTAAGAGCTTTGAAAACGTGTGTTGAGAGTATTAAGAACTCTAGTAAGACTTTATGGGTTTTCTGTGACTATTGTGTGTTTTTCTTAGCTACATTATGGTTTTCTTGAATTAATTCTAAATAAAGAAATAAGTAGCCATTAGACATAGATGAATACGTGGGCTCCTGGAGGTAATACGGTGGGCTCTTGGAGGCTAAACAGTGTATTGCTCCAAAATAAGCAAAATCCTATTTTGAACAACTCCAAATAATTTCAATCATTATCTTAGCATAAATTGGGGCTTTAAACAAGTCTTGGGACACAATTTAGGACCATATAAGAAATCAACATGATTTAATTAACTTCAAAAGGTGGATTTGCTATGAAATTAAACTTTATGTAACTTAGGAGTGACTACATGTAATGCATGATAAATGTTGAGCCCTTAAATCAATTGAATAATAAGTTAAACTTACAAATGTATGCAAGACACCCTAAATAAGGTCTTGTAGCTTCCATATCTCTTGTTCTTCCTTTAGCTTCATAATATTCTTTCAAACTTCAAGCTTTACACATGGAATCATCTTGAAATAAACCTATCTTTGAATTTCACAAACCAAACTCAAATCCTTAGTAACAATTATTTTTTTTATTTATCAAAACTAATATTAGACCTCCCTTAGTTCACCAATAGCCAACATCCCAGAGTGGTAATCAAGACATGCTTAAGATCTTCAAAGGCAACATCAATTGTATTACATCACTTAAATTGGCCTTTCTTTAGCAAGTTGGCGAGTGGTCAAGCTAAAAGCCCATAATTGTAAACAAACATTCTATAATATCCTATTAAGCCTAAGAAACCATGTAACTAAAACATATTAGTAGGCCTAGGTTGATTTAGTGCATCTTTGGTTTCCCATTGATCCACCTTTACTCCTTCAAAAGTGATAATATGGCCTAAGTATTTCAATTCCTATTATGTAAATAAACATTTGCTAAGTTTGGCATATAACTTGTGATTCCTTAATATTTCAAAAACCTGATAAAAATGTTCAAGATGCATGGTCCAAATCGAGCTATAAATTAAGATATTGTCAAAAACATGAACGCTAATACAAATTTACAAAGATATGGATAAAAATTGGACTTCATAAATGTTTGGAAGGTTAATGGAGCATTACATGGTATTCATAATGACTATTACGATTTCAAATTGCATTTTTTGGAATATCTAGTGGATTCAATCATACCTAATGGTAGCCAGCTCATAAATATAATTTAGTGAAATGAATTTCCCTATAAAGCTCATCTATCTCGTCATCTGCTATAAGAATTAGAAATCAATTTTTAATGGTTATAAAATTAGGGGTCCTATAATTTATGCAAAAATTATAGGAATCATCTTTTTATTTTCATTAATAAAACCAAGGGATGAGAAGCACTAGTACTTCATCTGATTAGCACCAATCATAACATATCTTACACAAGTTTTTCAATTTTAAATTTTTAAAGTAGGTATAATTATAAGGCCTTACATTAGTGGTCTCAAATCCTTCTTCTAGGTTGATCCTCTGCTCATTTTCCCTTATTAGTGGAAGGTTATTTGGCTCTTAAAATATTATCATAAAGACTTGAAACAACTACTTCATCTCTGAACAAGCCCCATCTTATGGCATTTATGCCTTATATTGCAAGGAAATAGAAAACATAGCATTTCCTCAGTGAAATTCCTTCAATATAATTTGTATAGATACCTCTTAAATTGAATGAGCATTAGTCCCTTGGAGTTTTTATAATTGATTATTCCATAGTTTTCTTCTTTTGATCACACACCATCGTGCCCAATTAGTCATAACCATTGAACTCCTAAGCCCAATTCTTGTTTCATTAATGGCCAAACTTAAATTTTAACATGAAAAGCAATACCTTGCAATAACCTATTCATATGTTTAAACATGCGCCTAGCATTCACAGGAACTCTACTAGCCACCTTAACTGTGAGTGGTTTTGTTTATGTTATTAGAAGCTGTAATCTCGTGGCCATTTAATCACTAATAAAGTTATAAGTGGACCTACTATTAATAAGAACAATCATTTCATGATTAACTATTTTGTCTATAATTCTCATGGATAGTGGGGAAGACCACTTTCATGGTGCATAAAGCAATATTTCAAACTCATGTCTCTTAGCTATGGATTCCTTCTCTTCCTTTTCATTACTAGAAATGAAACAATTT
This sequence comes from Pinacopodium congolense, assembly GCA_028565735.1. NCBI lineage: Eukaryota > Viridiplantae > Streptophyta > Magnoliopsida > Malpighiales > Erythroxylaceae > Pinacopodium > Pinacopodium congolense. Next base: position 11,360 of record JAOXYD010036008.1, on the reverse strand, counting down.
TATATCCTAAATGTTGTAAAGAATTCAAAATTTAGATTTCTTTCAATTCAAAAAATAGAAACAATATTCATATAAATACAGAAAATTGTAATGGTAATAATATAAAAACCGATGGCAACAAAATCATCAACGAGTTAAAAAGAGAGGGATTCAATCACTCAGTACAAATAACTCACACAATGGATTAGCAATCCTACACTTTTCCCACTCAACCATCACTAGAGAGAGTTATCTCGTGCCCCTAAGTATTCTCTACATGCCCACCTGTGTTGGTTTCAGGTACAAGTACCATTTTCTCAAAGGTTGTTCGAGTTTTTCCTAGGAATATGGCATCGGTTACTTCAACGTGATAGCATCTAGTACTCAAAAGTATCATTTTATCAGGAAATGAGGGAAATTATTTTTGGTATACGACACCCATATATAAAAAATTACTTGAACCTTTTTTTTCATAAACTGGGTACCCTTCTATTTCACCTTTTAATAATAAGACTTATAGCTTATGAAACATAAGACCTGGAATGAACTTGTACTTATAATTGAAGTAGAGACACTAAACTCGCTAGTCCTACATCTCATCTTAGGTTATTCTTTTCATGGAAAGATTAAGTTAGATTGTATAGGTGAAGCAATATTGCCTTGAGTATAATTGGAGGGTTATGGCCTTATAATTTTTGGATGGCTAGATAAATGCTCTTCTCGCATTCATGCAAGACTAATTGCTTACTCCAATGTCATGGGTTTAAACATTTGAATCCCTTCAAAAAATTTTGGTTTGAGGTTGCCATAAATGTTACAACCAATACCTTCTATGTCCATTGATACACACAATTTCCTAGCTTCTAAAATTCTTTTTTACAGTCACATAAAGAACCTATTTGTCTCACTTTAAATAGTGTTTTTTTATAATCTTCACACTTTAAGGGTCTAAACCATGCTCATAACTATTCTTTAAATATTACCTATAAGATAGCCTTCCCTTTTTTGTGTAACCTCACTATAACCATTTCAACCATTAGTCAACGTCCCCTTAAAGATTAAAAAAAAAAGCTAAGTTCGCTTTCTAAGTTTAAACGTCCCCATCATAAGTTCTTCCTAGGTACTCTTTGAGACCTTCCGGACTTATCATCCTTCTAAACAAAAAAAATATCTATGATGTTAGAACTTTTGACATAAATAAATGAATCCAACCATGAAATATGAAGAAACATCCTTTTATGGTTTGATAATTGAGATGAAGAAGGAAATTTTTTTATTCAATTTTTTTCTTGGATATGTTATTTGGATTGGCCCCCATTTTTCACTGCCTATCATTGAACCCTAAAAGATGAAAGTTATATCAAAACTTATAAACTAAAAATGACAAAATGCACTCTAACAAAACCAAAGAGCTTTTGTTACATGTAAGAAGTAGAAATAGTGGTGAATATGGATGGTAATAATAATAAAAAATAAAAAATGATATAAAAGATGGTTTTTATATCATATTACACCATGTGTGATGCTATAACATTCTGTATAGGCTAAGGTAAATTGTTGTTTATGGTCTTCCCATGTTTTAATTTTTCTCAAATTTCAATATAATACCAACTATAAGCAACTATAGCCATCACAAGTAAAACAGTGGATTTTTAATTGATTCTAGATATCATTTCCATTAGGATATATTATAACTTCTGTTTAAACTAATGTATGATTATCTAGATAAATGAATGTAATTTGATAAAATAAATTAAACTACTATATTAACTAAATTATTCAACTAATCTAAAAAATCAAAAAAGAAATTTTTGGTTACTAATATCTAAGGTATAGCTAAGACTTAAGGATTCAATGGATCAATCGAGTCTACAAATCTTGTGTAATTTGATCTAGGGTATCTTCTCCAATTCAAGATATAATTGTGATTAAGTCAATACATTATTTTATTAATCTTATTATATTGTTTGATCATTTAATAAACTTAGATATAAGGCTTAAAGATTAGGAAGTTCAACTCTAAAATCCTTTTCTATAATTAAGATCCTTTCAATTAACCAATGTTTACTCATTCACTAATTCAAATTATGTTGTTTACTAATTTTCTATTGACTACAGTAGATTCCTTGGATCCATAATTATTTATGAGTCTATTCTAGATGGTTAATCTTCAAAAGATTATTAAATACTTAAATAAACAAAGATCTACACACAATTAAGAAATTAAAACTTAATTAATCTATCTACTTACCTTTCCTTCGCTACTAAATAATTTAGTAACCCATGTTTAACAATAAACATAGAGAATCAATAATAAAACACATATATATTGATAAAACAGTAAGAGTTAATATACAATAAATTAAAGACTTAAGGATACACCTAGAATATTGATATTTCAGTTATAATTCTAGTTCCAATCCTTTAATCTACTCCATGGAATACTTAAATTCACTATTGAGTCACTAATACACAATTCAGAGAAAAATGAAAAAAGAAACCTTAAAATATGACTGACTACTTAACTAGCTATGCTTTCAAATTACTATTGAACCCTCTAAAATATATATATATATATATATATTTCCATGCTTGGTTTAAGTCAGTTTAGGGATCAATGGTCTAAATGGACCTTAAAAAATATGGTGAAACATGCTTCCAATATATATAAATGCCCTTGAAATCATTGAGGAATGGCATTATTCATAACTAATGTTATTCTTCTATTTGTGAAATAATATTTAATAATGATTTGCTCTCTCCATAATGGCGTTATTAAAGATAATCTTTGTTCTTCTAGTTTTAACTTGGACTACAATGGTGGTTTAAATAGAGATTAATGATGCCATTAAAAATCCACGGTGATCTTTTGGAAAAATATCCAAACTAAACCAATTTCACCCAAAACTCCACATTCAAGCATGAACCTGTATTTTCATGAAAAATACACAGAAATTAGACAATTGTATATTAACATATAAGTAAAAACATGTTAAATTATGGCCTAAAATCATGTATATTAACACACTTGAAATATTGTTTGTCCTTAATCAACTTATTTAGATGCTCATTAAAAATTGTATAATGGATCTCAAATGTCAAATATTCTCTTTAATTCAAACCAATGTAACTAACATAACTAGTATATCCTAATTCATTCTTGATCCAGAATTTGGAACCAGGATCAAAACATGGAGTCATGGGAAATCATATCAAACCTTGAGAAATTCATATAAATATCATGCAAATTCCCCAAAGGCAATCCAATGGCATGTGTATTTTAAATTTCATCATGCCTTAACCTCATTCATTTTCACATCTAAGTTGGTCAAGTGTGTTTTACATTCCGCTTTAAGGAAACTACATTTTATGCTCTATCACATATTTTTCATACACTTTTATAATTGTAATTAATTTCAATTCAATTTTATTAATTTTTTACATTAAAAATTTTAAATTTATCTAAAGTTGCTTAAATGAAAACATTATTAAAATTTAAATAAAATGTCATATAAAAATTTACAAAAATTCAATAATCATACTTAAAAAGTTAATCGTTTATTGAGCTCACTGTTAAAACTCATCATTAAAATTAAAATTTGGTTGTTGATTGTGGTATTTTGGACCCTGTAGAGATGAGGATAGGTCCTATATTTCTTTTCACTTTTTCCCTATGTTTCTTCACACATGTTGAATCATACTTCATCATTATGCAATTTTAAGAGTCATTCCTAATGTTACTATGAAATGGATAAGATGGAGAAGAATAGAAATGCAAAGGAGATGGGAGATGTAATGGAACATTATAGAGCAAGGCTTTGGATTATTAAAGGGGGATGTACATTCCTATAAAATTTGATGCAATAAAGCCTGTAAGGTGATTTTATATTTGTATTTTTATACTAATTGACTTCTTAGTTTTCTCATATACTTATATTAGATGCGGGACAATTAAAATTTAGATATATATTCTATTATTTTCATTTAGAGCGGTGTACTAATGTCAATTCATTTTACCAATATTCTACAATATAGACAAGTAATTGTAAGTGTAGATGCAATGCTTGAGGCATTACAAAAGGTAGCGACAAAGAAGTTAGGCTTAATCAAATAGTTCATCCAAATATTCTTTTCAATTGCATAATAACTTTAAAAGTTCATGTATATAGTCTTTTTTTTTTCTAAGTACTTATTTATAATTAACATATCCTATGAAATGAAGGATGACCCTTGATTAAAATTGCAAGATACCGCTGAATCAATTGTGTAAAATATTTGCCCTGACCAATTTTAGGTTATCTATTCACTTTTAAGGTTTAAACATAATCTTCTTACTGCAATAATAAGAAATTTACAAAAATTATTCAATTTATTGATTAAATTAAATATTATGACCAAATGTTTTAGCCTAATTTTTTAAAAAGTTCTAAATTAAGCTTTTACCTATGGCAAGGAATTGAAATAGTGAACTAAAGCATCTATGTTGGTGATGTATTATAAATTTAGTTTATATATTCCATTAATATTTGAGTTTCTTAATTTAATTATATTAAAATTTTATACAAGAATGTAATAATCATCCTGGTGATGTATGGAATCTGGAAGCCATCTATACGTGTACTTATTATCTAGTTACATGTAAGAATTAAGTTGGCAAAATGTATAAATGTTATGGACTATCACTACCATATGTATTTAAAATTAATTATTTTAGTCTTTGCATTGTAGTTTTGTTTTTAGCTTTCTCGACCTTATTCTTGTATGTGTGCTTACAGGATAACAAGTTGGAAGAAGAGGATGAAACTTTGAAGTGGCTTAACAAACTACTAACTTGTTTTCTGCTAATACCGTAAGTATACAGATTGTCACATATAGTATAAAAGATATCGTCCCATAAGGATCGGATTTAGTCACCACTCAATTCAGGTTAAACTTTGCTTAAGGCACAATTTCAAACAACAATAACTAAAAAATAAATTAAAGTTAAACAAACTAGCAAAGAATAATCAAATGAATAAAGTATAGGAATTTAGAACTTCAGGTTTAAGACTAGGAATTTCTTTAATCCCTACTTTATTTCCATCTTATCTTATTGATTCAATTATTTTTGACCCAGGATTTCCTAAAGTTTAGTTACCCTCCCTCAAAGTGTAACTAGTAGTCCCTACTTAAAATAAGATAGGATTAGTCTTACAATCTCTCTATCTAAAAAACCTTTCTTAAATATTCAATTAGATGTGAAGTAATCCTATTGGTAATAATCATATAGCTAAGATCTCTCTTCAACCACTTGAACATATGATGTTGATAGGTCTACCAGGTGCCAACTTTCATTGTACATTCCAACACAAATTCCCTAACTCAATCTCTTAATCTATTTCAAGGTATAGGTATAATAAACATCACAAACATTCATTCATTGAATCAATAAACAAGAGTTTTACAAAATAGTTCAAGAGTAATTTGAATAAAGAGTTCGGTCACTCATGATATTGATAAATCCACGAATCAACATATTTTCCTTACAAAAAATAAGAAAAGAGAGAAAAGAATAAAACTGTATGAAAGCTGGAACTCCTCTCTGCACTCTCTTAATGCTGGAAAATCTGGAATTTAATGTTTCTTAATCATTCCTAAGGTGCATGATGTTTCCTCTTTTGAGTAGCCACCATTAACCTCTTCTTGTCTTCTTTAGTATGTCTTAAGGTGATATGTGGAGGCTTCCAGGGTTTCTAACCCTTAAAGATGTCCAAAGTGGCTTCCAAGTCATGAAAATCACTTGTTAGACACGTCACAACTTCATCTCCACTATCACCCTCATGCTTGAGCACGAGGGTGACAGAAACATAGGCTCAAAGTAATCTCACGATCGTGCAGTTGCACTTTCGCAACTTCTAGCAATCTTTGGTTTTTTTATTATAACTTCGTCTACACACCACCTATTGACTTAAAATTTGATATGCAAGCTTTGATTTTTCTTTTCACAATACTCATAAAATTTCATAACTATCTAAGCCCTAAAAGTCTATCTAATGCATCTTTAATTCACCTAAACCAAATATGATGCTGAATTGAGCTTCATTCGTTACCTATACATTTGTTCAAAGTACATCAACCCATTCCTTAAATAAGCTTAAATGTTACCCATAAACACTAAACCACGTTAATAAATGACCAACAAATCAAAGACAATGACAAAAATACAACAGATCATACTAACTAAGCTAAAAACACACAAAGAACCCTTAAAACATCTAGAAACATCCTAGAAACATAGTCTAAAAACACATTTATCAACTTCCCCACAATTAAACCTTTTCTTGTCCTTAAGAAAAAATTTAAAATGCAAGGCACACAAGCACAAACATAAATAAAGAATGCAACACATGGAAACACATAAGAATTAAGGCTTGAACACAATAATAGAAAAAGATATCAAGGAGTTCACCTAACCAAATATCAATCATTCATGAATATTCAACTCAATCACCTATTCCATTAACATCGTGATTGTCTTTGCATTGAAAATGCATTATAATTAAAACATTTATGTCCTATTCTCAAATTCATGACAATTTTGATCATGCATTTGTTCAAATTACCAAGTGAAAGTTAGTCCAACTCTAAGCAATCATTCATGAAATGTTTTACTTATGAAAGGAAATCCAATGGATTTCATTAGAGAGCTTAATTCATCAATTTTTATTGTTACAAAGAACAATCACCTCGTTTTTTTACTCGAAAGTGTACATCTCTCTTCTCTCCCTTTTTTCTTTTTTTTCTCTTCTTTTTCAATTTTTTTGTTTTTGCTTTTTCTTTTTCTTCCCTCTATTTCTTTTTCTTTTTCTTTTCCTCTCCCTCTCTTTTTTTTAAGTGCAACCCCGATTACCTAGCTTTGGTGGTGTTCTTTAGCTTAATTTAGAGTGTTATTTTCTCCTTTGTCTTGGAGTGTCTTTTATAGCGAACCCTTAATTAATCGGCTAAATCACAACTCACAACTAACCTTGGGCTCTACTTTTAACCCTTCGCATTTTGTAAAGATATTAGAGGAGTAGTCAGTAAAAATTGAACAACTAACACATCTAAACCATGAAATCATATCACTTCTTTCTTAACTAATCCTCTTCACGAATGAAAACTAATGCATCCCACCATTAAGTCCAAGTTCATAAAAAATGCATTCAAGCAATTTACATAGAAGTAAGAAAGGTATATAACACTTCAGTTAACTCACTTTTTCAATGGAAAGACAATCTTGATACAAACTTCTTAGGATCCTAGTTATTCACTCCTAGAATAATCTTGATCCTAGTTATGTTAGTTCCATTCAATCCCATGTTATTTATACATTCAGGCACATGCAACAAAAGGACTAACAACCTGACATGCCTAAAAAATCCATCCTAACATGCGTAAAACATGCATCCTACATACAAAATGTAAAAGAATATTGCATGTGCTACCTTTCAATCCCATGTTATTTATACATTTAATCACATGCAAAAAAATGAATAACAACCTAATATGCCTAAAGCATCCAATCTACCATGCCTAAAACATGCATCCTATATGCAAAATGCAAACAAATATTGCATGTACTACCTCCCCACATTTGAAAATCACATTGTCACAATGTGTGAAGGAAGCACCATAAGAGACCATGAAAAATAACAAGCACTAAAAACATCACACAAAACAAAAAAAAACAAAAAAAAAGAGAGGGACAAGAAAATTTATGGAAAAAGGGGGGTGATGGTGTTAAAGAGGGCACTTAAAGCCCTTGCATCGCAAAGGATTTGAGTATCTTTTTTGTGAGGTAGTGTTGTTAGGGTGCTACTAATTGCAATTGTTCATCCATGTGATCTAGACGATTCTCCATCTTTCTGTTATTGGCCTTCACAACATTGATCAATCTTTGCAAACCTAACTTCTCGATTTCATCACTAGATGTATCATTAGATTTGGGTGCCGAATAGGAACTAGAATCTCCTTTGGTGAACTTGTGTCTTGCATCGGTATGAGAGCGAGGGTTCTAGAACTTCATATTATGTTGCTTTAGAATTTCAGCTCTTCTTAAGGGAGATTAAAGTACTTATAATGTATTGCATTTAAACTATCAATAGCAATTTAAAAATGGTAAGTTAAGGCAGTAGCAATGTACCCTATTCCTAAATAATTGCTTAACTTGGAAATAAAATTAACTAAAACTTGAAAAACGTAAAAGGACTTGCGAATTTTAACTTTATCATCCATTCACCATAATAAAAAAATTCCATTGCAAAACATTTGTTGCTTCGAGTTTTGTTAAGAAGAAAAAACACATAAACTTGTGCGAAAGCAAATGTTCTTGACTGAAATTGTAGGAATTTAAAGCATTATGAGCATTGAAATTAGGCAATTCAGTTAAGCATTTCCAATATGTAGCAACTTAAAAGTCTTAATGTGTAGCTTTAACATGTGATTTTGGAATATTAAAAAACTTATTCAACAATTTTTCATCCAAAATGTAAGCTTGACCTCATAAAACAATGAAGTGAAAATTTTAGGTTAAAAATCTTCATAAATAAGATAATCAATCTGCACAAAAGATTCCCAACCAAACTTTTAGTTAATTTCAAGACTTTTTCCTTAAGACCTATCTCTTCCAAGAGTTCAAAATTGACATAACTAGGAGCAACAATAGTTCTAGATTTAACAAAGGTATAATGCCCACCTTCTTCCTTGGAATAGATAGGGAATGGAACTCTATATTTTGTAGCAATATCCCTTGCTCCACATCTACCCACTTTAGCTTCGATAGGACGGATGGATTTTCGAACAATAGACTTCGTTCTAGGAGGCATGTACGGCAATTACCTATAAAATAACACACAAGAGGTGAGTAGACATAAAATAAAAGCAAAAAAGTCCTTTTAGTGAGAAGGAGGCATGAAAAGAAGAAAAGAAAGGAAGAAAATAAGAAAACTACATAAATCTAGAAATTTTGACGAAGAATCCATTAAAACTCACAAGGATTTGATGAAAGAGGATGAAAAATGAGTAAGGAAGCTTGAAAAATAGTAGGGGTGCCGAATAAGGTTAGAAAGAGGAGTTGGAGAAGGAAAGAAATGAAAAGAATGAGGTTAGGTATGGTTTTATAAAGCTAAAAACTGACTTTGGCTCTACTGCTGTCATGATCGTGCAAGTGCATGATTGTGACAGCCCCCTTACTTAGTGATTCTATCACCCTCATCCATAAGCACGATGGTGATAGGGAACTTATTTGTTTGGACCTATTTTGCATCAATAAGGCTCCCACTTATTGCTAGCCCACTCCAAACCTTCAAACTCAATAATTAACATCAAAATCAACCTAATAAAATTAATCAAACTCTGGAGAACATACTCTAAACAAAAGTAAAGATAAAGGAAATGCAACAAACAACTTAAAAACTTAAAACCAAAACATCAAACAACTTAAGAACTATACATAACATGCTTCATTGAAGGTCATGAGTTTGATCAATCTTCAAATGAGTCATGAAATACTGAAGGATAGGAAACAAATTACTTACATTTCATTTGAAAGTGTTCCCCCAAGGTAGAGCTTGCATAAATTCCTAATGACCTTGATGGTTTCGCCTTTGATATTTTCCAACTATAATGCTCCATGATCAAACCCTTGAATGACTTTAAATGGGATTGATATGAGCTTTCTGGGAAATAACCTAAGTCTTGAGTTGAACAAAGTCACCAAGTCTCCACTCTTGAACTCTTTTTTCTTACTGTGTGCATCATGTCACTTTTTCACCCCTTCCTAATACAACTTGGAATTATAACAATCATCATACTTAATTTCCTCTAATTCATCAATTTTTAATTTTATTTTCTCACCAACCAACTTCCAATCAAAATTTAACTTTTTAGTTGTCCAATATGCCCTATGTTTCAACTCTAGAGGTAAATAGAAAGCCTTTCCATACACAAGTCGATAAGGATTTGTACCTATAGGGGTCACAAAAGCTAACTAGTATACCCATAATAGGTCATCCAATTTCATTGCCTAATCTTTCCTTGAGTTACTCACCACTTTCTCTAGAATGTGCTTAAACTCTCGATTCACTACTTCATCTTTGTCACTTATTTGAGGATGGTAGGGTGTTGCTATCTTATGGCGAACTCTATATCTCTTCAAAAGTGTCTCAAAAGGCTTATTACAAAAATGAATACCTCCATCACTTATATTAGTTCTAGTTGCTCCAATCCTATTAAATATACTCTTGATAAATCATTAAACTACCTAACCATCATTCTTTAGAGTACCAGTTGCCTTTACCCACCTAGAAACATAGTCAACCCCCACTAAGATATAAGAATTACTTAAAGACGATGGAAAAGGTCTCATAAATTCTAAGCCCCAAACATCAAACAGTTTATCCTCCATGATGTTGGAGAGTGGCATCTCATCCCTTTTTGAAATATTTCTCACTCTTTGGCACCTATCACAATATAACACAAACTCTTTAGCATCCTTAAATAAGCTTGACTAATAAAATATGCATTCTAATATGTAATCCGCCATCTTATTCGCTCTATAGTGCCCTATATAAAGTGAGTTATGACATTGAGTTAGCATCTCTAACTTCCCCTTTTTAGGGACACACCTACGAATTAACCCATTAGCACAAATCTTATATAACATAGGTTTATCTCATATATAGCGACTACATTGAAATAAGAAATGCTTCCTTTGTTGATAAAATAAGTTAGAGGGAATGATACCACCTAAAAGGTAGTTAGCAATGTCCGAAAATCATGCAAGAAAAGGATTGTTTACCGTCATTAAAGCTTCATCCAAAGAATTCTCCATAATTTCCTCTTCTTCCTGGCACTCTCCTCCTTCAATTTTTGACAAGTGATTGGCCACCACGTTTTCCACTCCTTTATTATCTTTGATCTCGATATCGAATTCTTATAGTACAAGCACCTATAGGATTGGACGTGGCTTAGCATCCTTTTTGTCAAAAAGGTATCAAAGCTCCACATGATCTATAAACACAATAACATTTGAGCCTAAAAGTAATAAATAAAAGTTTTTACAAGCAAATACCACCACAAGCAATTCCTTATAGGTAGTAGTGTAGTTCAATTAAGCCCCAACCAAGGTCTTGCTTGCATAATAGATGGCATGTAGCTTCTTGTCCTTCCTTTGGTCAAGCACATATCTTATGGCATGATCACTTGCATCACATATGAGCTCGAAAAGCAATGACCATTCCAATGAGGTCAATATGGGTGCCGATGTGACTACTTTTTTAAACCTATCTGTTTAACCAAGGGAGGTTCCAATCTTGGTTTTGATGATAACAAAACATGCTTAATCACTAATGGTTTGAGTTTAT
>JAOXYD010036007.1:0-27588 GCA_028565735.1 Pinacopodium congolense | reverse complement strand
GAGTTATTTGGTGCACATAATAGGGTGGAGAGATTTGAGACTTCACGAGTGCTATATTAGTATAAGATGGCATCTGGATCTTTGGCAAAGTCACATGTTCTGAAGATGATTGGCTATATTGAGAAATTAAATCAATTAGGTTATGTCACGGATCACAAATTGACTATTAATCTGGTGCTCTAGTCTCTTATTCAGAGCTTTTCTTAGTTCATTATGAACTTTGACATGAATCAGAAAGATGTAACATTAGTTAACTTGCTGAATATGCTTAAGGCGACAGAAGAATGCCTTAATAAGAAATCTACTTATATTCTTGTTTTTTATTCTTCTAAGAAAAAGTGTAAGACTCATAAGGAGAATAAGAACAAGAAGTAAAAGGCCTAAGATAAAGTAGCAAAGGATAGTGGAGGTTTTAAGAAGAAGAACGACAAGGGCATTTGTTTCTGTTGTGGGACCAATGGACACTGAAAGAGAAAGTACAAAAACTATCTTGCTAGCTTGAATGATAAGAAGCACAAGGTAGCTTCTTCTTCAAGTATGTTTATGATTAACGTTAATCTTTCTACTTCTTTTTCTTAATCTTGGGAATTATATACTGGATGTGGATCTCACATTTGTAATAATGTGCAGATACTAACAAATAGTAGATCATTGAGTAAAGACGAAGTTAACCTGCGAGTTGGTAATAGAGCAAGAGTTGCTACATTTACTATAGGAACTTGCAATTTAGCTTGACCTTCTAATCTTATTCTTGAACTTCCAATTACTATTAGAAATATTATTTCTATTCCATGTTTAATACATGAATGGATTTATCTTTAAATTAAGAATAAAAGTTGTTCTTTTTATAAAGATAATACTTATTATGGATCTAGTATACTTATAAATGGTTTGTATGAGTTGGAACTTGAAAAGTCAATCTTCAATATAAATAGTAAGAAAAGAAAATTAAGTAACCAAAATCTATCTTATTTATAGCATTATAGGTTAGGTCATATATACTTGGATCCTTTTGATTATGAATCGTATGAAACTTGTGAGTCTTATTTGTTGGGTAAGATAACTAAATTACCCTTTATAAGGAAGGGATAGCATACCAATGAGTTATTAGAGCTTATACGTTCAGATGTATATGGTCTTATAACTGTTCAAACAAGAGGTGGTTACATCTATTTCATTACATTCATAGATGATCATTCACGATATGGTTATGTATATTTAATGAAATATAAATCTGAATCATTTGAAAATTTCAAAGAATTTAAATTTAAAGTAGAGAAATAAACTGGTAAGAGTATCAAGATACTTAGAACTGATCAAAGTGGTGAGTACTTAGACCATGAATTACTTAAAGGAGAATGAGATTCTCTCACAATAGACTCTACCTAAAACTCTATAATACAATAGAGTGTTTAAAAGGATAAATTATACTCTATTAGATATAATAAGTTCCATGATGAGTCATGTAGATCTTTTAATTACCTTTTGGGGGTATGTTGTTAAGATTGCTGCTTACCTTCTAAATGAAGTTCCATTTAAATCGATTGACAAAACACTATATGAGATATGGATTGGTAGTAGACTAAAATTATCACACTTAAAGATTTGAGGATGTGATGCTTATGTGAAAGTAATGTCTGATAACCTTTAAGTTAAATCAGATTATTGCAAGTTTGTAGGGCATCTAAAGAAGAGTTTTAAGTATTAATTTTACCAATCTCTTAAGCAAAAGGTATTTTTATCAAGACATACTACATTCTTAGAAAAAGAATTTGTTCATAAGAAAATTAAGGGGAGTGAGGTAGAGCTTGAAGAAATTCAAGAGCCCTAAAATAACATCTAGATGGAACATGAACCTTAAGTTAATATATCAAATGTACAATATATAGTTCAAGAGACACATAACCTGTGGCACACTAGGAGGATATATTGACCTTTTATTAGATTAGATTTACATATAGAAAAGAGAAGTGATGATGTATTGCTAATAGATAATGAGCCTACAATTTTTAAGGAATTAATGTTAGATATTGATTCTTTAAAATGACATAAAGCCATGAGATTTGAAATAGAATCCATGTACACTAACAAAGTATGGAATTTGGTAAAAGGGTCTGAAGGTATTGTACCTATTGAGTGTAACTGACATTTTAAGAGAAAATTTTACGTGGATGACAATGTACACAAGTATAAAGTTAGGTTAGTGGAAAAATGTTACAGATAAAAGTAAGAAATTGATTTTGATGAAACTTTTTTGCCAGTGACAATGCTTAAATCCATTAGGATCTTATTAACTATTATTGCATACAGCAATTATGAGATTTCGCAAATGGATGTCCAAATAACGTTTCTCAATGGAAACTTATTATAAAATGTATATATAATAAAACCAGAGAGTTTTTAATCTAAAAAGTTTCCTGATCGAGTATACAAGTTGCAAAAATCTATTTATGGACTCAAGCAAATGTCAGGAATTGGAAAATCCGTTTTGATGAGACAATCAAAAAGTTTGATTTTATCCAAAATGTAGATAAACAATGTGTATATAAGAAGGCTAGTGGGAGTGTAGTTGTTTCTTAATGCAATATATGGATAATATATTTTTCATAGGAAATGACATACTAAAGCTCTAATTTGTAAAGATTTTGTTGTTTAAAAAACTTCTCCATAAAGGATATAAGAGAAGCAGCCTACATTTTAGGAATAAAGATCTATATAGATAGATCAAAGAGATTGTTTAGTTTAGTATGGGGAATTCTAAGAGAGAATTCTTACCGATGTTATATGGGATTTCTCTTCCAATGGTATGTGTCCTCAAACACAAGAAGAGAGAAATAAGATTAATAATGTTCTATATATTTCAGTTATTGGATCTATTATGTATGCGATACTATGTATAAGACCAGACATTTCTTATACTTTGAACATAACAAGTATATATATCAAGTCAATTCTTGTGAAGGTCACTAGACTGATCTTAAACATTTTTTTAAGTATTTAAGAAGGACCAAAGATGTTTCTTGGTCTATGAAAGAATTTAATTGAGAGTTCTGAGTTATTAAAATGCCAGTTTTCAGTCAAATTATGATAATAGTAGATCATAGTCAGGGTACATATTTATTTTTAATAGTAGTGCGGTTAGTTGGAAGAGTTCTAAGCAACCAAATATTGATGATTCTATAAATGAGACTGAGTATGTTGCAATTTTCGAACCAACAAAAGAAGCAGTTTAGATCAAGAAGTCCATCACTGAATTTGGAGTGGTTATTATTATTATTAATCTAGTGGTAATGTACTATAGCAATAATGGTACTATTGTTCAAGTAAAGGAACTAAGGTCTCATCAGTGATCTAAGTATGTACTCATGAAGTTTCAATTAATTCAGAAGATAGTAAAGTTAAGGGACATCGTGTTGGAGTGAGTGCTTATTGAAGAAAATCTAGCAGATCTTCTCATTATGCCATTGTCTCATAAATAATATGATAGACATATGGATAGTTATGGTATTAGATAAATAGGTGATTGACTTTAGTATATGTGGGAGATTTGTAGTTTATACCCTTACAACTAATCTAATAGTTTAAACATATGTATGACATTGTGATTTTCTATTTAAGAAAAGGCATTTTTTTATCTTTATTCACTTTATTAATTATATTTAATAATTAATCATAAAATAAAATCTCTGAAATAATTACTATGTAATTAGAAATTATTATGAGATTATAATTATGAGATTCAAAATGTATTTTTTTATTCCTAAAATGACCCTTTTCGTAGTTTCATCAAGATAAGGTATTAATGAAATGGTTAAACTAGAATACGTTATGTTTCTTTCTTATGGAAAAAATAATTGATTTGATAAATTAAAATGTGAAGATAATTAAACAAACGTGTGGGTGTTTATTAAAGAAAAAATTCACTGAACTGGCCTGATCTAAAGGATTTCAATGGAAAATTACTCATGTGTCTGTGGATTTCCTCATTAAAATAATTATATAATTAATCCTTAAACTTGAGATTACTAAAGTTATCTCATATAGAAATTACTATGTTTTGATACTACTTATAATCAACTTTATAAAGTGGATTAATTAGTACTACTTAGATATAATATGAATTATAGCGAGATTATGTGAATCAATACAAGATTCTTTATCCTAAAGCAATTAGAGAGAATGTTCTACTGTTCTTGATCAATGATAATTGGGAATTTTTTAATTAGAATAGTAAATTAAAAATTGAAAAGGAGTTTTCAAATATTAATTATAAATTATTTATTAATTAGTAAGAATGAATATGATGGAATTATATAAAGTAGACACTAATTCCATACTCTAATTTCAATTAAAACATTGTATGACGAAGAGATCAAATTATACATCATAACCATTTATGGACAGTTTTATCATACTATTTTAACCTTCCTAATATTTAAATAGTAATGATATGTTATTAGACGCCTTTCTCCAAAAAAATATATATATATTAGATGCCAAACTTGATTTATGATCATAAGCTATTTAATTGGAGAATTAAAGATGAATTAAAAAGAGTTTTAATTTATATAATTCTAATTATGAATTATAATTATAATTTATAATGATTGCCAATATATTAGGAATATAATAGATCACACATATAGATTTATTAAAAGAGATTAAAATTTAATTAAGTTGGACCTAATTGTAAAGTTTAAGAAACTTTATGATTAAATATGAAATATTTAATTAAATTAAAATTAAATTATAATTATAATTAGAGTTAAACTTTAATTATAATTTGTATTTAATTTTAATATTTAAAAAATTATGATTTTCTTCTACATGATAGAAAAAACTCCAAGGTGGCAAGCACTGTTCTTTTCTACTTCTAAAAATTATTTTGAGTTTTCCTTCAATAAACTTATGAATACTATTAGAGACTAAAAGTTTGAACAATTGTGATTTAATGATACAAAAAGAAATTAGTTTCAACATGATACCTTCAATACCTTCAATAAGATTTGTCTAAAACCTTTTAATTTCTTATTTTTATTTTAAATTAAAATTTGTTGAAGAGATTATGTAAAAAAAAACCTTAAATCTTTCTGTTATACTTTTGATTAGATTGTTAGGTTTCTCAACATCTGTGAAGTTAGCTCGGCTTTAGGCTCTCGCTTGTAAAAGTCATATAATGGAATAAAAAAAAGTATGGCAATTTAGTGACGATTAGGACTCTTTCTTACTTCCTTTTTAATGCTCCGGTATAATTGGAATGAAAACAACCTTTTATTAGTAAATGTAACATAAACCAAATTTATATATGTAATGAGAAGGAAAGGGTGAGATTAATTTTTTAAAGGTTTATTTGATTCAACTTTTTGTGTTTATTTTTTGATTTTGTGTTTTAAAATTAATTTTTTATGTTTTTTATATTTATATTATTTTTTATTACTATATTATATTTGTGTATTATTTTTTTGATTTGTGTGTTATTTTTATTTTTATATTTAAAAAAATTAAAACAAAAAAAATTAAAACGAAACAACTCCTCAAGTAATTTCTGTTCTACTTGGGGCCATTTTCAACGGTAATAGGAAAATTTTCAATTTCGTTGTCCCTTATTATCACAATAAATAAATAAATAAAAACCAAGTCAGTCTAATAAACAACAAAAATATACGCAATGGGTTATTGTGACAAATGCTAATGATAGTTCTTTCTATCGAGAAAAGAAAATGCTAAATACGAAAATTATTTCCATTGAAGTAACACATTGCAGTACTGGAGAACTGTTGAAAGACGGACATTATTGTAACTTACAATATACTGGAAGGGGAAAGGCAACAAAATATAACATCACAAAAAAAGAATCATTTCATAATAATAATAATGAAAAAAGCTATTATAATTGCAAAAAGAATTACAGTGGAATGAATTTTGGAACAAAACCACTATGCTTACACAAGTACAGATAATAGAACAATGAATGCACTTCCAAAAAAAGATCCTCTGCGTTGCATAAAGAAACGTCTCCAAGATATTAAACTCAACGAACTTAATTTCTGCACCAAGGAAAGCAGCAACCCTGATAGACAAGAGAAATAAACGGGAAATTAGATTAATTTACCTACATAGTTACAGAAAAAATGTTTTAACACACCTTGGAGCTTTTGCTAGGGGTTGGATTGCGAAAATTGTCATGAGATGACTCAGTGGGCACTCCAGGTACCATCCCCGCTTGCCTTTCTTCTCGCACTCTGTTAAAAATGTGAGTATAACCATCAGCTGAAGCTGGGTTTTCATCCCACTCACCAAATTTTGGAACTGCAGCACTCTTATCCGGCTATCACATAAGAAAACATCTTCAATCAGCAAGATCTTAAGGCATTAGACTGGGTAACTTCCAACATATAATATAAAAAGACTTACACTTTCATCAGCTCTCGGTCTCAGACGGGATCTTCCAGGAGTACCATGATTGCTGTCCCAGACAGGTGATGCCGTACTGCTTTTCCCCGAGATCCTGGCATGAGGATGCAGTGGTGACCGCTCAATACCATGCTCAGACCCAGCATTCTGTCTTGAAGGTCGCCTATACGTTTCACCAGGACCTGCTCCACGACCACCATATCGCTGAGTTGCCAACTCATTGCCAGCTTTGCGGTTCATATTGTCATGGTATGCT
Source organism: Pinacopodium congolense (assembly GCA_028565735.1). Taxonomy (NCBI): domain Eukaryota; kingdom Viridiplantae; phylum Streptophyta; class Magnoliopsida; order Malpighiales; family Erythroxylaceae; genus Pinacopodium; species Pinacopodium congolense. Next base: position 20,918 of record JAOXYD010036007.1, on the reverse strand, counting down.
GGAGACTCAGCAAATCGTTTGAGCTCGCTTTCATCCCGGCTTCTTCGACGTTCATGCGTTTGTCTGGCAGCTCCTTGTCCTTCTGGTTGCTCTGGCTCAGCTCTGACCATAGGAGAAACTTGGGCTGGAGCACTAGAACCAGAAACCAAGTTGGGGTTCTCTTCTGGATCATTAGGATTTATCATCTTTCCCTCACTTCGACCCTTCCGAGCCTTATCAAAATAGGCTGTATATGGAACATTCTCTTCACTTTCCCAATTACCAAACTTCGGAACCTGTGAACGTTGCTGTCAATAAGAAGAGATTGTCATGTTTATTTTTTATTTTTATAAAAACCTGCGTACTCAGGCATAAAAGATATTCACTGCATTGATCAGGATTAAATAAAAATATAAGAAACTTTCAAGCATACAAGTAGCTGTCCATAAAAATTATCAGCAGACATAATACTAGCATCTGTTTTGTAAAGTTTCTGCCATTGAACAGGAATGATCTCAGTATAAAAGGGAGAAAAAAAAGTGGCAATTAGTATAATGTGAACTGTTCCAAAAGCGTTGGAAGCTACAAAAAAATTACAACTTAATGACTATAAACATAATAATTCACCAAAGCTAAACAGTTTATCTTGGTCTAGTTAACACCTCAGCAAAGCCATCATAAAATCTATCTAAAAACCATATCTACAATCCTAGAACAAGCAAGAGTCTTGATTTTTGTGTTGGGTTTTGTGTATTTTTATAGATTTTTGTGTTGTCTGTCTTGATTTCTGTGTTGTATTAGAGTGTTTTTTTTTTCGATTTCTGTTATGTTTTTTATTGATTTTTGTGTTTAGAAAATCCGAAAACCAAATCCAAAAACCGAAGCCGAACCAAACGGGCCCTAAGTGTCTATCTTATATGATTCAATGTTGAAGCTCAAAATTGCCTTCATTGATGGAATTTCACGGCTACAAATAATGTTAGCAAATATGAGAAAGATAATATTGAAGTGACTTTTCTCACCTTAATTCCTCATCCACCAAAGACAAATAATATCTTTACTTAGTTGGAATTTTGCAATATGATGAGCAACCAAAAAGTAATGATAGCTGTCTAAAAAAGTAAATCCTTGATATACCAATACCAAGTTTCATGAGAGATATGACAGCAACAACAAAATTGAAAATGCATAACAAATTTGTATCCTCACTATGAAATAAAGGAACGTCCCATATAAACATATGAATTGGAAATAAAAGCACCAGATGTGATTCACTACTAAAAGCAGCTCCAGTTCTTGCAAAATTATAAACATATGAACTAAATAAGATTAGTTCCCATAGAGATTCGCAAAGCTAGGTGATAAATTAACTGGAGTCGAATCATATTTCACAATGTTTTGACAAGATCTCATGCTGCAGACAGCAGAAAGTTCCTCAAGAAGACAACAAAGCGCACTCTTCTCAGATGAAAGAAACTAATGCAAGAGGACAGAACCTCAAGTACCATATTGGGATTTGATCACAAGAAAAAAAAAAAAAAAACCCAACACACCACCATTGACATAAACAGAGGACTCAGTAAACACTTCCGAAAATATTGCTGATTTGGTGCGTCTTTCACTTTTCTCGAAGTAGATTTAGGCACCTCAAATGACTCTACGTTGATCTGGTTTTGGATTGAAAGATTCCTTTTTCGTGCTGTTTATTCTTATGTGTATTCACAAAAACCCATTGGGCAAAAAGCAGATAACAGACACAACCCAGCGGCCATTTTACTAACGTTTTCTCTTCAAGATAAATAGAGAATACATCCTTTACTTCCTAATTATAGATGTGGACTGAAAATTCAGAATCAGTTCTAACCCCAAGATACCAAGAAGCGTAAAAAGATAAACCAAGAACGGAAAAAAAAGGTTAACAGAAACAACAAAAGACAAACTTACTGCCATTCCTCTCTCCACAAATCAGACAAAAGTTCTTCAAGGAAATTCAATCTTAAGTCTGCTCAAAGATCCCAAGCAAACCCTTCGAAGACCAAGAGAAAAGAACAGAGAATTGAGTACCCACAGCCAGAAATACAGAGAGAGAAAGGAAGAAAGAGTATATAGAGAGAATTGGGTGCCTTGACCGAGAGATGGGTTTATAAACCATTGACTGAAACAACCATTAAGGTTTGACCTTTTTTTCTCTACTCTCGTTGTTAAAACTTAAAAGGGATCAGCTCTATCAGTTGCCTTCATTGCCTTCGCTCCTTTTCACAAGCATACGCTCTCCGTCACAATTAACCGCGTTGAATAAGCCTATTTCTACTTCTTCCGCAAGCCCCCGCGTTCGTTGAGTTCTTCTAATAGTTAATGTAAAGGGAGACAATAACTAACGCCGTGACTGTTAATGGCGGCTGCCCATATTAACCGTAAAACCTGGACTTGTCCCCTGTCAGAAATGAATAGTTACATTTTTGTCCGCTTCTGTTCGGACATTTCTGCTTACCTTTCCTTAGTTTGTTTTTAATGTTTCTTTCACTGTTTTTAGTCTTTTATTAATATTAAAAAAATCCTTAAAATGAGATTTCTCTACGAATGGTTGAGCCCCACTTGCAGTGCATTCCCACATGTTTGCAATTTATTACATTTGTCATGACTCTTGAATTCAACAGGGTTAGCTTAGTACAGGCTGCATTGCATCATTTCTTAATTACTTAGCCATGTTTAATTTTATTTTAATTTTTTTAAAATATAAAAATTAATAAAAAAAATACGTTAATATAATATAAAAATTAATAAAGAAAACACAATTACTAATACAAAAATATAACAATCACAACATAAAATTATAACTCACAACTCAATTAAATATCTCTGAATGTTCATTAATTTTTTTTGTTCATTACGTACTAATCTTAATGTTTCATGCAATGTTTTGCCACTTCCGTTCGTTTCACTTCCAGTATCATACATTAACTAATGAAAAACATTTATTTTGATTTTAGTTGCACACGAGCGTATGATGGCTGCTTTTGTTATCATTTCCTTTGTATAGGAAGTTTATAGATTTATAATGACTTCAAATGATTAGATATATACTGACATCTTGTTAATAAGCTCCAAATTACATTTCCCTTTTTGAAGTTTTAATCTTGTTATAACTAACAAGTTCCTGACAAGCATGGCTTTGACAAAACCGAAAAAGAATAAAAATAATAAATGAAGGAAGAGAATAATGCCTTTTTATATATTCTGCAAAACTAAGCAGAAAATAGCTCAAAACACAATTAAATTAACTAAAATCATTAAATTTAAGGTCAAATTCGACCCAACCTATAAACCCTAAACATAAAAATAGATTTTATTTCAATTTCTTTTCTCCTTCTTCCCCCTTTTCCCCTCAAAGCCGACAGCATCTTCTCCATTTTCTATTTTTTTCAAAAATCCATAACAAATCACACAAAAAAAAATTTTGTGTGTTGTTGCTAGGTAAGTTGTTTGACTTTGGACTTTAATAGAAAAGTGAGCAAGAGTTGGAGAAGAAGAAGAAGAGAAGAAGAAGAAGAGAAGAGGAAGGAGAAGAGAGAGAGAGAGAGAGATGCTAGAAAAGAAAAGAGGAAGAGAAGAAGAAAAGGGAAGAAAGAAAGAGAGAAGAAGAGAAAAGAAGAAGAAGAAGAAAGGAATGAGGGAGTTTTAGGAGAGAGAAAGAAAGGTAAAAAATGGTAATTTTGTGAATTTGGAGAAATTTGGAGTGAATTTGTAAATATTAGAAAGCTTAGAGTATGTTTGGTATCATTTCTCGTTTTATTTTTATTTTTATTTTTATTTTTATGTATGTGTATTGGTTTCTGTGATATTGTTATTGGTTTCTGTGTTATTTTTTTTGTTTTTGTAATGTATTAGTATGTTCTCGTTTTTCGATTTCTGTATTATTTTTATTAGTTCCTATATTTCAAAAAATAAGAAACAAAAGGGGAACCAAACATCCCCTTAAGGATTATGTTGTAATTTTAGAAATTTTGGATGATAGAATAGGAAAAGGTGTTAGTTTAGTACATTTTGAGGATTTTAGTAAAATTAGGAATAGTTTAGTAAATTAGAAAAATTTTAAAGTTTATTTTTATTTTAATTGGCCTAATTATTTTTTATTATTATTAGGTGCTAGAGATAAAGTAGAGGGAGAGCACGATTAATTAAAAATTCATAATTTTAATTTTCAAGTAAGGAAATTAATTGGAATATATCTTATTATATGAACTTTTTGTGCAAAAATGCATATAATAGATTTGTTAGAATTTTAGACTTGAATATGTCTTTATGTTTGCACTTTATGAAATTATATGGTAAATATGATTTTGTGCTAAATTAAGAATTGAAATAGATCATATTATGCAAATTTTGTTTGAATCATGGATAACTTGAATTTTAGTGAATTATGAATTAAAATGCGAACATGTACTTGTATGAAAAATTTGTATATGATGTGACAAATATGGAGATAAATTAGTAGTTTGTGAAATTATGTGGATATTGTTAAGAAGTGTTTTGTGTGTATGACTTCACATAAATAAAAGAAATTATGTTTATGTTGCAATGATGTTACGGTTTGGATTATGGATTGTGATGAGTGTGACAAATAGATAATTAATTTGTGAAGCATTAAAGAGTTAAGGAGATCCTAATTAGTGGCTTGCCTAGATAGATTTATATTTGATGGTCTTAATATTTATGTGATATGATTGAGATTGATTATTAGGCACATATTGGGATATTTCAGGAGTAAGGATATCCTTACAGTATGTTTAGTTCACTGTAATAGCTATTATATTGCCCATTTAATCCTAATAATTAGGAATTCTTTGTTTGGTTAACAAAAAGCTTACGGAATAACTATTATTGGCGGTAAGTATTCCTTATTTTTAGGAATAGGTAAAGATCATCCCCAGTGGTCTTTAGCTATTTCAAGAATAGCGTAATTCGTTGTTTACTTTTTTTCTCCTTTACATGTCTTCTTCACACCTCCTAACAGAAACTTCATTTTATCCTCTTTTCCTCACTCCTGCGTTAACTTCTTCTTCATTTTCACTCTCTACCTCACGATTCTCTTTGCCAGAAACTTCACTCTCTCTTCAAGTCAACCTAGCCTTCTTCCATCTGTCCTTTTTTCTAAGTAAGTTATTCCTCTTCATTCTCATGGTGATACGTTTATGTTGATAGGTTTCAATTAAGTGAGGGGTTTTGTGAATTAGCTTGCTAATTTCTTGATTATAGGTATTCTTGGTTTGTTGTGGAGAGAGTTGGTTGGTTTTAATGATGAGGCTATATTATAGAGTTATATGAAGGGATTTAAGATTAGGGTAACAGGATCTAGTACGAAAATTTTAATTACAAAAACTAGTGCGGAAATATTTTGATTGAATAGGAGTTATTTGGTGTAATTTATGAATTTAAACAGATAAATTTACTGTTGTATCCAGGAAAAAATAAAGAAATTTTAACAGTGATAGTAAGTTGTTAAGTGGAACAATGGCTGATTATGGTGAAGGAAAGGTGCTTACTGCCTCAAATCCTGAAGTAAGCTCGGTGTCAGGACAAATGATTTTTGAGCCAATCCTGCAGGATGGAGTTTTCCGGTTTGATTGTTCTGATGATGATAGAGTTGCAGCTTTTCCCAGTCTTTCATTTATGAATCGCAAGGATAGGGATACACCTATTACTCCTCAGACTCATATGGTTCCTTCTTATACTCCTACTTTCCAATGCCTATCAAGGAAACAGATTGTTAAACTTGAGGTTGGTTGCTCAATTCCTGTTGTTAAAGTGATATTTTAGTGATTGTTGATACCATTGTTTTGTCCAACCTGATCATTCTAAGTAATGGAATGGATTTCCTTTCTGGAATAGCTTCCTGCTGGTACCTCTTTTTATGTAATTAGAGAAGTTAGCGAACAACTTGAGTGGACAAGGAAGAGGGTATCATCTTTACGAGTTTTCTAACTTTTATTTTTCTTTAAACTGTGGATGATTTACATGCATTTTAGTTTTGTTGTAGGTTTTTGCATGGAACATAAATGCATGGGGTTATAGTCTTGGAACCACAACCTTATACCAGTCTCATCCTAGGGTATTAGCTGTTCTTCTAAATGGAGAAGCTCTGGGAGTTCTTACTGACACGACTATGCATTGTAAGTTTTTTTAATACAATAAAAAATTTTCAATTCAATCAAAATTTTTAATATAAGGGAATATATGTTAATAGGGGAAGCAATATCACACTATTAATATTTTGCTAAGATGAATTAGTTGGAAATTGGAAGAAGGTGGCTATTGATATATAAGTTAATTCCTTGTCTAAATATTAAAAGGAATAAAGATTATCTCCTTAGTTATACCAAGAAGTTTGACGTATTGTAGTTTGACGTACAATCAAATTACCCCATTGCATTCGTGAGTATCATGCTTTTGTGTTAGAATAATTTGGAAGGATGAAATAATCAAGTTATAATATTTGTAAGAATTATGCAAGTCACGATGTTCATTATCTAATACAAATGGTTGTGAAGTCTTCTCAGGCATCAAGGAAATGGTATGATATGGGCTCCTGGTCATGATGGAGTGAATGGTAACATGCTTTGTTCTGTTTACTTTCTTTTATTTTTGTATCATTTATTATCATTGACTACAATCTGTTGAGATGCGTAAAGGATCTTAAATTGCTAGTAATGATCTTCGATTGAATTTGATGCGCAAAGGAATATCTAAGCAAGCTATTGCTGCTGAAGAGCGTGAGAAGATGGATCAACATAGGAAACTTTCAAGATCCACTAAACACTCTGCAAGTTCTTATGTGATCACACACAAACCTCATCCTAATGGAAGTAATATTCATGGGAAATTTGTTACCAAAGGGATTGCACAAGATATGCATCACATGAACTCGTTGAAGAGGTCATATTCTGCATAAACCTTGGGAGAGTTAAGAGATAGATCACCCGAGAGAATTTTGAGAAATTCGAGTCGTTACTTATTGCTAAGAAGATCTAGTGAAGTACAGAGAATTGCACTAATGAGGGCAATTAACATGTCAAAATGTGGGTGATACATGGGCAATGGAGTGATTGATACTTCTAGGCCAACGAGCTCTCAACCTATTGCTATGAAAGCTACTTCTCATTAGTTATGTTGCCATACATTGAAATTTTTGTTAAAGTTTAAATATTTTGTCTAGTTATTTAAAATATGGCTGAAACCTATTTTTTGTTCAACTAAATAACTTTTTAATAATTTAAAGCCCTATGTTATATTTATTTTCAATATTGTTATTTTATATTGCAATTGCGGCTATATAATGAATGCTAACATGAGTCGGACTAGGAAAAATTAACCACTACAAAATGTTGAAAAATCATATCATAAAAAGAAATTTAATAATAATAAGAAATTTAATAATAAAATAATATTAATAATATTAAAATTAGGAATAATAATAATAATATTTAATATAACTAATAAAATTAATAATAATAAGTAGAATAATAATAATAATATTTAATATAACTAATAAAATTAATAATAATAAGTAACATAATAATAATATTATTATTAACAATAATAATAATAATAATAATAAGGATATTTTGGTCTTTTTTGTTATCTCTTTGTCATTCTAAGTTTATATTTTTAAACCAAACACTGACATAGAAATTCTTTAGAAGTAAACCAAACAAAGTAATACCCATTCTATTTTATTCCTCATCTTTTTTATTCCTATGTATAATTATTCTATTCCTTTATCTATTTCAGTCTTTAAACCAAACAGGTTGTTAGTGATTTTATTAGTATTTCAAAAGTGAGAATACCCAGGATGCTTCCAAGAGTGAGAAGTGTCCTATATAATTTATTTAATAAGATTCGATATTCTAGTAGAGCTCGAGCATTTTGGATTGCAAGTTGCGTATTAGTAAATAGTTCAAGTGGGAAGACTTGTTGCAAGATGCCATAAGAACCAACTTTAGTTAGATATTCGTTGATTTTAGGATAAGATGAATCATTTATGATATAGTAGAGGTTTTTTATATGTTTTTATTGGATATTGGGTTTATTGACTTTAGAAATCGTAATTTTTATTAATATTATCTCCTTTTTATTTTAAGTTAATTCCTTTTTACTTATTGAATTTATTAAAATATGTGCTTAGATTAAATTGTGCATTTAGGGTTTGTATTTGAATTGTTGTTGAATTGATGAACTACAGTAGTTGCGATTTGGGAATTATTGTGAATTGAGAATTGAGTTTTAAAGCAGGTAGCAGAGGTACATTAAATGGTATCAGAGCTAGGTTTATGGTCCTAGGGTAAGGAGGTGTATTAACTATGAAGTCTTTTATTTTGTAGGATAGCATCCAATAATGCAACTACTAGCTAGTAGGCAGATAGGGAAGAGTTTGCTAACTCTGTTAATGTCATGAATGCACCAGAACAGACAGATGTGGGGACAGATCAAGTGCAAGTGTAAGCAAATCAGAGTTCTGTTATAGTGAAAGTATAACTGCCTATGTCAGCTAGTGGGGCTCCTACAACTGAAATACTGCCCCTAATATATGCAGATTATTCAGGTGATACTATAGAACCAAGCTCAAGTACAAGCTCAGGCCTAAGCCTAATTTCAAGCCCGGGTGTAGATGCAGGTGCAAGTTACTGCATAGGCTCAAACACCGCCATCACCACTCGCTCTAGTAGTGCTTGAGATTGATCACAATTTTGAAAGACGTAGAAAATTCGGTTTACAAAGTTCAAAGATACTATAAACCCAGAGGAGGCAGAAATGTGGTAAGAATAGACTAAGGAGGTTTTAAATAGAATGAAATGTATTTTGGAGAATTACTTGTTGTACATCACATCTTTATTACAAAGACTTGCACGAATATAGTGACGATCAATTCAAAGGTCATTTGAGCTTGAAGTAGTGACTTGGGATGCGTTCAAAAGAAAATTTGATGACAAATATTGGCCATCAATTTACAGAGATCGAAAGAGGATGGAATTTATGAATTTAAAGCAAACTGAAGAGATGTCTATTGCTGATTATGAGGTGCATTTACTACATTGTCAAGGTATGCACCTAAGGTTGTGATAATACCAAGGGATCAATGTTATCATTTTGAAAAAGGAATACATAAAAATATCATATTAGGGCTTGGTCTAGTAACTACAAATTTTAAGAAGCTATTAGATACTACACTTAGAGTAGAAGAAGTCTTAAATGAAGAGAAGAGGACACAAGAGATGAAGAGAAAGAAAACAAACTTTAAAAGGGAGTCAGGTCAGCCTACCAAGAGGACATACAGTTATTCGAGTTCTGTTGGAAGAAAAAATTATCATAGGGGTGGTTCAGTGTTTATAGGAGGTAGTTATAACTCTAACTTTAGCAAATCTAAGGATTTTAGAAAATGGATTGGAAGTTATAATTCTTTTAGCTCGCCATCTATTGGGTCTGATAAGAGTCTAAATCAGAGCACAAGGAGATCTTTTAGCATGAGAGATAATTCAAGTTGTGATTGTCAGACCTATGGGAGGTATCATTCAGGGTCATGTTAGGGATCCAGTGAAATGATGGAGTATGATATGTATGTGGAGGCAGAGGGCATTTCAAGAGATATTATCCCTCTTTGAGAGATACAAGGGTTATGATTGTAAGTTTTACATAGGGACAAGTAATGCTGGAGATAGTGGTAGAGAAGCTAGTAAAGGTAGATGCTGAAGTGCTAGTAGTGGAGAACATGGAGCTACACACAACATTATGAGGACATCATTAGCTCCTTCTCAAACTCAAGCCAGAGCTTATGAGATGACCAAGGAAGAAGCCCTAGTAGTTAATGATGTGATATCGGGTATGATTTCTTTACATGGTGCATTGGCTTACATTTTAATAGATACAAAATTTACTCATTCTTATATTATGTCAGAATTTGCTTTTAGAATTTCAGGAGAGATTAGTTCTCTAGGATTCAATTTGAGAGTTTACCTACCAAATAAAGAGAGTGTAATAGTGAATTGTATGACCAGAGCATCCTTTGTGAGGATTGGAGAGTTGGAGTTACATGCAGATTTGATTGTGATGGATTTAAGAGAGTTTGATCTGATATTAAGTATGAATTGGTTATCCCAACATAAGGCAATGGTGGATTGCTACACCAAAAAGGTAGTGATGGAGTGTTATGTGAGTTCAAAAGTAGTGTTTGTGAGGAGAACAAAGAGTACTCCATACTTGTATTGTTTCAGTAATAATAGTTAGGAAGTTGATTTTGGAGGGATGTGAAGCCTTTTTGACTCATATAGTAGATATGAGGGAGACAAATCCCAAGTTAACAGAGATACCAGTGGTTAGAGATTTTTCAGAAGTGTTTCTTGATGATTTTTCAGGATGACTATCTCATAAAGAGGTAGATTTTACTATTAAAATGCTACCTAGGATTACTCATATATTCATTGTACCCTATAGGATGGCATCTGTATAATTATAGGAGTTAAAGAATTAATTAGAGGAATTACTGTAAAAATGTTTCATTAGACCTAGTACATCATCATAGGAAGCTCCAACTTTTTTTTGTGAAGAAGAAGGATGGTAGTATGAAGTTATGTATTGACTACCAGCAGTTAAACTAGGTGACGGTGAAGAATAAATATCCTTTACCTCGAATTGATGATTTATTAGATCAACTGAGAAGGGCAGTGGTATTTTCAAATTTTTATTTGAGATCAGGATATTGGTAGTTAAGCATAGCTAATTATGATATACCTAAAATAGCTTTTCAAACACGGTATAGTTATTACAAGTTTCTAGTCATGCCTTTTGGACTTACAAATGCTCCAGCTACTTTTATGATATTAATGAATAGAACTTTTCAAAAGTATTTAGATTAGTTTGTGATTATGTTCATAAATGATATACTAGTATATTCCAAGAGTAAGGAGGAGCACAAAAACTAATTGAGAACAGTATTGCAGACTCTAAAAGAGAAGCAATTATATGCTAAGTTAAGTAAGTATGAATTATGGACTGACCAGGTAGTGTTCTTTGGACATATCATGTCCAAAAAAGATGTGAAGCTAGAGCCGACAAAAGTGAAGGTAATTATGGAGTGAGGGCCACCAAAAAGTGTTATAGAAGTCAAAATTTTCTTAGGATTGACTAGATATTATAGGAGATTTGTAGAGAGTTTTTCTATAATAGCTATCTCATTGACAAAATTACTGAAGAAGGATGTTTTTTATCAATAGTCTGATCGGTATTATGAGAGCTTTGAGGAATTAAAAGGGAGATTGAAATCTAGTCCTATCTTAGTGTTACTAATGAGAGGAGGAGGTTTTAAAGTATATACAGATGCCTCAAAATTGGGATTGAGGTATGTATTGATGCAAAATAGGAAGGTAATATTTTATGCCTTCCGTCAATTGAGTACTCATAAGGTGGATTATCCCACACATAATTTAGAGTTAACAGTCATAATACATGCTTTAAAGATCTAGAGACATTATTTGTATAGAGAGATCTTTCGGATTCTCACAGATCATAAGAGCTTGAAATACATACTAACTTAGAATGAGTTTAATTTAAGGCAAAGGAGATTGATAGAATTGTTAAAAGATTATAATTGCACCATTGACTATCACTTAGGAAAAGTGAATGTAATGGCAGATGCCTTAAATAGAAAGAATTCATATGTGTTAGCCAATCTAAATGGAAGTAGTGTTAAGTTGGAGGTTGATGATGTAGCTAGATTGATAGTTACCTTACAAATTCGGGTTGATTTAAGTGATAGGATTGGTGAAGCACAGACTCGGGATTTGTACTTATAAAAGGTATTAGAGAAGATAAAATAGGGAAAGAAACCTAATTTTAGGACTTGGGTATATATGACAGATGTTGATAGTATGCAGAGAGATACTAAAAGAGGCTTACTGTGTACCTTATGCTATGCATCCTGATACAAATAAGATGTATCAGAATCTATGACCTCATTATTGGTGATCAACTATGAAAAAGGATGTGACGGATTTTGTAGCTCAATATCTTACTTATCAACAGGTTAAAGTTGAACATCAAGCTCCAATAGGCAAGCTAAAATGCTTTTCAATACCATCTTAAAAGTTGGAGAGAATTATTATGGATTTTGTAGTAGATTTACCTATAACCCGAAGTAAATATGATTTAGTTTAGGTTATTGTAAATAGATTAACTAAGTTTGTACATTTATTACCAATATAGCAGAAAGATTCGTAGGATAAACTAGTTCGATTATATATGGATGAGATAATAAGGTTGCATGGAGTACCTGAATCCATATTATCGAATCGAGATCCTAGGTTTACGTATCGATTTTGAGCTATTTTTCAGGCAGCGTTGGGTACCAAATTAAATTTGAGTACAGCTTTTTACCCTCAGACATATGGTTAATTTGAGTATACTATTAAGACTTTAGAGAATATGATGAGAGCCTATGTGCTAAATTTTGAAGGATATTAGGACTTATATTTACTTTTAATGGATTTTGTTTATAATAATAGTTATCATTCTAGTATCCGAATGCCTTTTGAGGCATTGTATGGAAGACGATGTAGAGATTTAGTATGTTGGGATGTAGAGGGTGCTAGAATATTATAGGGACCCAAGTTAAATCAGAAGACTGTACAGAAGATTGAAATAGTAAAGAACTATTTGAAAGTTGTTTAAGATAAACGGAAAAGTTATACAGATTGACATCGATATGAGATGGGGTATGAAGTAGGTGATAAGGTATTTTTGACCTTGGAAAGGTATAATGCGACTTGAAAGAAAATAAAAGTTGAGCTCGAAGTATATTGGGCCTTACGGGATTGTTCAGCATATTGGCCCATTAGCTTATAAGTTGGTCTTACTCCAAAGTTATCTCAAATACATGATGTATTTCATGTGTCTATGTTGAAACGGTATTGATCATATCTTAGTCATGATATACTTAATTTAGAGATTGAAGTAGTTATAGACTTGGCCTATAAAGAAGAGCCAATTGAGATCTTAGAAAAAAAAAGATTAAACAGTTAAGGAGGAGGCAAATACTTATGGTATGTGTTTTATGGGACCATCATCGGTCCTTGAGAGACGCCACATGGGAAGTGGAAGAGGATATGCAACGTCAATAAACTTATATTTTTAAAGTTTCAAGTATGCAACTAAATTTCAAGGACAAAATTTCTTTTTGGGGGTAAAAACTACGAAGTTCAGCAGAAAATAACCCTAAATTTAGCTAAATTAACCAAAATCATTAAATTCAAGCCCAAATCTGACCCAGCCCATGACCCTAAACATAAAAATAGTTTTTATTTAAGTTTTTTCCTCCTTCTTCCCTCTTTTCCCCTCAAAACCAATGGTATCTTCTCCATCTTCTAATTTCTTCAAAAACCCATCACAAATCACTCTAATGTTTATTGTTGTGTTATTGCTAAGTAAGTTGTTTGACTTAGATTTTAATAGAAAAGGAAGAAAGAGTAGAAGAAGAACAGAAGAGGAAGGAGAGGAGAGAGAGAGAGAGACGAGTTAGAGAGAGAGCACGCGCGCGCGAGAGAGGGAGAGAGAGAGGTTGAAAGAAAAGAAAAGAAAAGAGGAAGAGAAGAAGAAAAGGGAAGAAAGAAAGGAAGAAAGAGAGAGAGAGAAAAAGAAGAAGAAGAGAGGAGTGCGGGAGTTTCGGGAGAGAGGGGAAGGAGAGAAAAAGAAAGTTGAAAAAATGGCAATTTTGTGAATTTAGAGAAATCTGGGGTAAATTTGTAAATATTAGAAAGTTTAGGAATTAGGTTAAAATTTTAGAGATTTTGGAGGATGGAATAAGAAAAGGTGTTAGTTTAGGACATGGGGATTTTAGTAAAATTAAGAATAATTTAGTAAATTAGTAAAATTTTAAAGTTTATTTTTATTTTATTAACCTAATTATGTTATTATTATTAGGTGTCGAGATAAAATAGAGGCAGAGTAAGATTAATTAGAAATTCAGAGTTTCAATTTTCAAGTAAGAGAATCAATTGGAATGTACCCTATTATATGAAAATTTTGTGCAAAAATGCATATTATAGATTTGTTAGAATTTTGGACTTGAATATGTCTTTATGTTTGCACTTTGTGAAATTATATGGTAAATATGATTTTGAGTGAAATTAGGAATTAAAATGTATCATATTATGCGAATTTTGTTTGAATCATAAATAACTTAAATTTTTGTGAATTGTGAATTAAATGCAAATATGTGCTTGCATGAAAAATGCGTATGTGATGTGGAAAATATGGAGATAAATTAGTAGTTTGTGAAATTATGTAGATATTATTAAGAAGTATTTTATGTATATGACTTTGCATGAATAAAAGAAATTATGTTTATATTGGAACGAAGCTATTGTGTGGATTATGGATTGTGATTAGTGTGACGAATAGATAATTAATTTGTGGAGCATTAAGGAGTCAAAGAGATCCTAATTAGTGGATTGCCTATTTAGATTTATATTCGATGATCTTGATATTTATACAATATGATTTAGATTGACTATTATGCATGTGATGTGATATTTCAAGAGTATGAATATCCTTAGTAATTTTATTGGTATTCTAAGAGTGGGGATACCCAGGATGCTTCTAAGAGTGAGAAGTGTTATGTATGATTTATTTGACGAGATCTGGTATTCTAGGAGTGGAAATGTCCAAAATATTTCCAGGAGTTGGAAGTGTCTTGTGTGATATGTTTGCCAACAAACCATTGAATTTATGTCTATTAGGTTAAATGAGGCCTTAAAAGTTTTTAAAAAATATTAAATAGAAATTCTATAAATGAGAGTATGGATTCAGAATAATAAATAAATGGAAATGAATATAAATTGTAATATGAAATTGGATGCGATGCGATGCGATAATTATGAGTGTATATATATATATATATATATTCTTTTATGTCTATAGGTGTTATATGCTGCATGAGAGGTACATTCTAATTACCCCTTATTGAATTGGTAACTCATTCCTTATCCGTTGAATTTTTCGAGAGATACTCAGTAAAGTTTGAACATTTTGGATTGTAAGTTGTGTATTATTAGATAGTTCAAATGGGACAGCTTGTCACATGATGCCATAAGAGCCAACTTTAATTAGATATTCATTGATTTCGGGATAAGTTGATTCATTTATAATATAGTGGAGTTTTGTGATATGTGTTGATTGGATATTAGATTTATTGACTTAAAAAATCGTAAATTTTATTAATGATTATCTCCCTTTTGTTTTCAATTAATTCCTTTTGACTTATTGAATTTATTATAATAAGCGATTAGATTGAATTGTGAATTTAGGGTTTGTATTTGAATTGTCGTTGAATTGAAGAATTATGATTGTTGCGATTTGAAAATTGTTATGAATTAAGAATTGAGTTTAAAGTAAGTAGGAGTGTTACATATACTCTATAATCAGTGCCCTTCCTCCTTCTAAAAAAA
Organism: Pinacopodium congolense; assembly: GCA_028565735.1. Classification (NCBI taxonomy): domain Eukaryota; kingdom Viridiplantae; phylum Streptophyta; class Magnoliopsida; order Malpighiales; family Erythroxylaceae; genus Pinacopodium; species Pinacopodium congolense. The sequence goes on along the minus strand of JAOXYD010036007.1, from coordinate 5,448 downwards.
ATACACCTAGTAGATTTAAAGTAATATTTTAATAAATTTTTTATAATTTTAGAATTTTCTATTTCAGCCATATTCTATATTTTAGTTTAATTTTTTTTTTTCATAATTCTCTATTAACAAAAATCTAATGTGATGAGAAAAATGAAATATTTAGATAATAAGAAGATGCATAGATAATTTTTAAAATTATAATGTTCCGTTTATGATATTTATACATCATTTAATAATATAGATATATTATTTTACATATACTTTTATATATCTATTATAAAATAGTGTACTTTTACTGTTAAATAATGTGTAAGTGTGATAAACTAAACAGTATAATTTTAAAAATTATTTATGAAATTTTTTGTATTATCTAAGTGTTTTGTTTTTCTTATTACATCAAATTTTCATTACCGGAGATTGGGAAGAAGACTAGATAGAGGTATATGATTGAAATAAAAAAAAATTTCAATTACAGAACATATGATTAAAAAATTGAGTATTAAAAATGTGATTGTTCCAAATAAGAATAGAATATGCTGCCATGAAATTATCATAGAATGTTCTAAACGTAACAAAAGAAAAATAAGAAATAGGAGAATATAAAATGATTATTGTTATTGCCATACAGCTGATGTACTCGGAGAAGAGAAGACTATTTCCTCCCCACGATACATATATGTTTATTAGCAGAATAGGTGAACGAGGTAGACTTATTCTAAGAAGCAGGGGGGACAATCAGAGAGTAATCGGAGTAGCCGAAGTGTAAGGACAGCTATGTTTCACACATAAACAACTTAAAAGCAATTTTCACTCTTGGAATTTGTCAACTTTTCAAATGTATACTCCTTACTTAAACTCCTAAAAAATATAATATGCATGATCACCAAGGTAGATGTGTGAACGGAACGGCCTCCCAATGGTTGGCATTTTCTTTTAATGACATGTTTACTAGTCAATGCTTCTAATTCATGTGAGTTTTTGAGAAGGAATGAAGCCGCTCAAAAGCAACATATCCAGTCATCCACTTAATATTATAAGTATTATTTAATTTATAAGAAGCATTCACTTTGGAATGATATCACGCTTTAAGAGACAGAAGGGTCTTCTCATAATTTGCTGGCATGGCATCAACTGTGCTAACTCAATCTAAAAATTCTTATGCCACAAATTCCTTAAAGCCACAAAGATGATTAACTTTAACAAGATCTGAGAATGTATTGGACCGCTCATGCATTAGACCAATAGCGTACATAGTGCAACTTGGGCTACATTAACTCCATTTCCTTAATCATGTAGTAATGTTAAGTATGTCATGTAAGGTATACAATGTGTGTATTATACTGTAAACTCCAAAATTTGGCAACTCTTTTCCCCGTGAAACAAAATGCGTCACTAATTTCAGGCTGCACTAACGTCATTCTATTTGAGAGTAATCTAAGGATTCAGCAATAAAAGGAACAAAGATAAATTTTTTTTTAGTATTATCGTAATTTAATTATGAATGAATAATAAACAATAAAAAGAACTTAAATTTATTAGTTATTTGCCAATTATGATAGTTGAATGTAATTAAATACAGGAAAAAAGAACATTTTGATCTTACATGTGATTGTTAAAAAATCTTATTCACCTCACTCAACAGAATTTTTTGTTACATCAAATTATGAGGTTAAAAATAATTTTTTTATTTTAATAAAAATGATTTTTTTTCACTATTTTAAACTTTTTCTACAATAAAAGAATATATTAATAAGTTACATTCTTCTTTTGAATTATTGTACTAATAACTAAATCACTTTATTATTTAAGGTTGGCCAAATTTATCTTTTTTTTTGTGCGAGCCATTCACTGTGACCATGTTTTATATCATTGTTTTTTTAACACAAAAATTAAAAAAATAGTAGAGAAGTTGGGAAAAATAAAACACTAATATATTATAGAAATAAAAAAAATATCACAAAAAATTGAAAAAAATACAAAATTTAATATAAAAATATAAACATCATAATAAAAACTATAACCTGCAGCAATAACAAACATCTTTTATTTTTTTGTCAATCATAGATTCTAAAACCAATATAATACACACACACACACACATACGTAATATATCTTTAGTTTTCTTTAGTCATCTAGAATTAATGAATTTTATGATTATTTCCTTTTTAATTGTTTAAAATCAATAGTGTTAGTCTTTAATTAAATTATATTTATATTCATATACATTTTGTGGGCCTGATAAACTTTTTAGTTCTACTAGGATTTGAACATTGGCAGAGGAAGATGTTTTAGACATCCTCTACCAATGAGATATAAGTCCATTGATAATAATTTCTCAATTTGAACAATAAATTGGACCCCTGCATCTAAGGGGATTCGAACTAGCATCGTTCTAGGGGTATTTAACAAAGCCTTATCACTTAAACTACGATAGGATTTGGTCTTTGATTTAAAGTATTGATGAACTATTTAGCATCACTTTTATTTTTTTTTGTTATGATTTTTATTTTCATTTTATTTTTTGTTTATATCTTTCTTATAAAAATATAAATTTATTTAGTTGAAATTTAAAAAAAAAATTGAAAAAAGATTTATTTGGATTAAATTTATGTTAAAAAACTAATTTATTAGTATTAAATACCAAATAAATGCAAAATTTTAGACATTCTTATGTACTTTAAAAATATATATTAATTAACAAATTATATCAATTATTTAATATAAAAATTTTATTTATTAAACTTATTTTCAAAAATGGAAAGAACCATAATTTTATTTTTCTATTTCTATTTTTTATTTTGTAAATAAAAAACAAAACAAAATATACTCCCTCAATTATAACAGCACTGTTCATCCACAAATTGACGAACGATCGGAAGCTATCAATAGGACTTAGGATAATTTGATTCGTAGCATTTATGTTAACAAACTGAGATAGTAGGATATTGCTTTACCATAGGTGGTAGAATTTGTATACAATAGTGTTATTCATAGGTCAACATGGAAGTCACCATTTTCTATTATATACACCAAAACGCCTAAACATGTTGTTAACATGGTGAACCTACGCAAAGTTTTAGACTTTAGTGTTGCAACTAAGTATATGGCAGAGTAGTGGAAAATGACTACCACTGAATTTAAGTAAAAGCTTGAGGCATCCAATGCAAAATATAAGGCAACAGTTGATCGACATCACAAGGAGCGGTTGTTTGTTAGTAAAGAACCCAGTCATGGTATTTTTACTGGTAAATATAGCAAGTTGTAGCGAAAGAAGTATAAGCCATATAAGATTGAGAAAAAAATCAACGACAATGGTTATATCGTGGGATTACCTCTTGATATGGGTATATCCAAGACATTTAATGTTGAGGATATTTATCCATTATATCCTGATGATAAGCCTTCGTATCTAGGAAACTCGAGGTTGAGTTTTTTTTTTTAAGCGAAGGAGACTAATGAGGATGGTATAGCCTTAAAGTTATTGGAGAAATTGGACAAAGGAAAGCAGAAATCTTAAAACTGTTATAACTTTTGACTTGGATCAAGTTAATGAGTTCATAATATGTTAAAAAAATATTGATTTTGAATTTTTTTTTGGAGAAATTGGACACAAAAAAGTAGAAATCTTAAAACGATCATAAATTTTGACTCGAGTCACGTTATAGGGCCTATAATATGTTTAAAAATATTGATTTTGAAGTTATTAAAAAAATTGGACAAAGGAAAATATAAATTTTAAAATAACCATAACTTTTGACTTGAGTAAAGTTATAAGGCTCGTAATATGTTAAAAAATACTGATTTGACGTTCTATTGCCATTGATCCTATGAAACGACACGAAAATCCCTTTTGAAGGTATTGGACAGTGCATTATATTTTTATTATATTTAGAATTCTTTTCATATTATGATTCTTTTCCTTATTTGCTTATTTGAGGGGTTTTAGAGACTATTTAAGCCTTTGATAAATTATTTTATGGGATAGCCAATTGATTAAAAAAATTCTTATTGATTCTAATTTTGTCATGATTTTATTATGCTACCGGTGGTATCAGAGCAAGTTTCCGCCCTAATCGAATGGCTGGCAACGACAATATAGAAAGTATTCATACCTGTGATGGTGTTCAGGATATATTAGTTTTGTAATTGAGATTCAAGCTCAAGGGACGATATTAACAACCATAGATTCATTAATAATCCATAGTTGTAACGCTCAAGAGGCATCACTAATCAAGGATTCAGCAATAAAAGGAACAAAGATAAATTTTTTAATATTATTGTAATTTAATTACAAATGAATAATAAACAATAAAATAACTTAAATTCATTAGTTATTTAACAATTATGATAGTTGAATGTAATTAAACTTAGGAAAAAAAGAATATTTTTTTCTTACACATGATTATTAAATTCTTATTCACCTCAAACAATAGAATTTTTCATCACATCAATCTATGAGGTTAAAAGTAATTTTTTTTTGTTTTAATAAAAATATTTTTTTTCACTATTTTAAACTTCTTCTATGATAAAAGAATATATTAATAAGATACATTCTTCTATTGATTTATTGTACTAATAACTAAATCACTTTATTATTTAAAGTTGGCCAAATTTATCTTTTTTTTGTGTGAGCCATTCACAATTTTTTTCTAAAATTAGTATAGTACTCACGTACATATGTAATGTACCTTTAGTTTTCCCTAGTCATCCAAAATTAATAAATTTTATGATTATTTTCTTTTTAGTTGTTTAAAATCAATCGTGTTATTGTTTAATTAAATTATATTCATTTTTCATATAGATTTTGTTTATGTATCTATGTTTCTTTTTTATCTACTTAATTTATTTAATTTAAATAATACATTTTTATTTTAAATAATAATACTACTAGATCATTTGTAAAGATAAATGAGAGAGAATATATATATATATATATAAAGATAAATATTAAAAATACCAAGATGACTAGTTACTTTCCGCTATTAAGAGAAGATAATTGGACCTAGTAATTTATGCGTTGCTTAACTCTCTTCCAATTCTTTTATCAAAAGTATTGAAGAATTGTTTGGTATTATTATTATTTTTTGTTATGATTTTTTTTCTATTTCTTATTTTTTTGTTTTTATCTTTTTTATAAAAAATAAAATTTTATTTAATTAAAATTTAAAATAAAAAGTAAAAAAAAAGACTTATTTAATTGCAATTTGTGATAAAAAACTAATTTATTGGTAACAATTAAATACGAAATAAATTTAAAATTTTAGACACTTTTATGTACCTTAATAATATATATTAGTTAATAAATTATATTAATTATTTAATATTAAAAAATTTATTTATAAAACTTATTTATAAAACATAAAAAACATAATTTTCTTATTTTTCTATTTCTATTGCTATTTTTTTATTAACTAATATATATTCAATTATTTAATATAAAAAAATTTATTTTTAAAA
>JAOXYD010035996.1:0-13927 GCA_028565735.1 Pinacopodium congolense | reverse complement strand
ACTTACAAATAGGCTGATCAATATAAAGAATGGAGAGATGCCATATAATATGAATTAACAACTCTGCAAGCTAATAACACTTAGGATCTCATGTTCTTACCTCCAGGAAAGGATGCCATTGCCTGCAAATGGGTATTCAGGTACAAATTTAATGCAGATGGGAGCTTACAGTGCTGTAAAAGCCGGGTGGTAGCTAAAGGCTTCACTCAGCAAGGGGGTTTGGACTATACAGAAACCTTGTCCCTTGTGGTCAAGATAACAACAATAAGACTTTTGTTAGTATTAGCAGCACAAAACAACTGGTTTTTACACCAACTAGATGTGAATAACGCTTTCTTACATGGAGACTTACATGAGGACGTTTACATGAAGCCACCTCCCGATCTTCCTCTTCTATATCCTGACTTGGTCTGTCATCTCTGCAAGAGCATCTAATGGTTGAAGCAAGCTAGTCGCCAATGGCACCACAAACTGACTACCAACCTTCTGTTTGATGGTTTCGTACAATCTCCTTCTGACCACTCCATGTTCTGAAAGTCCTCAAATGGAAGCTTCATCATCTTGCTGGTCCATGTCGATGATATGCTACTCGCCAGTAACACACTTGAGGTTATATAGTCCACAAAGCAGTTTCTCGATGATATCTTCAAAATAAAAGATCTTGGACCAGCAAAATATTTCTTAGGGCTGGAATTAGCTTATTCGTCCTCCGACATTAACCTCAATCAATGCAAATACAACCTTGAACTCTTTCTTGAAACGGGTTTTCTGCACTCAAAACTAGCCTCTACCCCTATGTCTTTCGACTTCCAACTGAGTTCCGTTGGTGATCCCATCTTGGACCTAACTTCTTTATGCTGCCTCATTGGAAAACTCATTTATTTGAGCACTACCCGACCAGATATCTCCTTTACGGTCCAGTAGTTGTCACAATTTATGACCAAACCAACTATAGCCCACCTTCAAGTAGCGCATCGAATTCTTCGTTATCTTAAAGGGTCGCCTGGTCATGGTCTTCTATTTTGGCGCAGCTTAAGTCTTCAACTTTGCACCTTCTTCGATTCAGATTAGGGTACTTGTCCGAACTCCCGCAAATCCATCATCGGCTACTGCGTTTTTCTCGGAACTTCCTTGATCTCCTGGAAATCGAAGAAGTAGGCCACCATCTCCAAGAGTTCTTCTAAAGCTGATACCAAGCCATCACCACCACCTCATGTGAACTACAGTGGCTCTTGTATCTTCTCAAAGATCTCATATTTGAACACCTACAACCGACATACCTTTACTGTGATAATAAATCAACCATACCCATAGCTGAAAACCCCATTTTTCATGAACGAATAAAGCACATCAAAATCGATTGCCATGTTGATCGTGAAAAAATACAAAAGGGGGTCGTTCATCTTCTACCAATTTCTTCAATCTCCTAACTTATGGATGTCTTCACCATCCCTTCATCCTTCTTTCAATCTCTGCTGCTCAAGCTGGGTGTGATTCACGACATCTACGCCCAGCTTGTGGTAGCGTGTTAAGAACTCTGCCTAACCTAACAGAAGAAGAGATAAGAGTTTGCAAGAAACCTAGTTGAAACCTAGCTACTGAAAGGCTTTTATTTGTCGGGCTTAGGCTTGACTCATGAGCATTAGTCTCGGGCTTGACTCATAGGGCTCATGTCTTTTGCTCCTTTTTCCTTTTTGGGCCTTTTTGCATGCCCTCTTCTAGATGTTTCCTTCTGTCATCTCTTTTTCTTTTCCCGCTCTTTGTCTCTCAACCGAAGTGCATGGTTATTTCTCTTTTTGTTATAACAAACTGTACAAACAGCCTATAAAAGGGCCTTTTGGTTTCAATAAAATTTTGAGCCTTTTCTATTCCTTTTTTTATTTCCTTTTGTCATTGAAGGTGGTAAGCTGAGGTTGGGGATAAGAAGAGATGTTTGGCCTAAAAATGATCTTCCTTATTCAGTCATTGATAAGTAGAATTCTTATTCCAATATTCCTTCTCTAGTAGTGAATTCAATACCTACTAAGAGCTCATTTCAAATTTTATACAACCGAAGTTAGTATTTGCATGAATATAATTGTCTTTCGATTTTGTCATTTTGCTTATGCCATAAAAAATTACTTCAAATTGCATTAGCTCTTAAGATTTCAATGCTTCATAGATTCAGTATTGTTTCATCTGGTGAAACTTTTTCCTTATGCTAAATGTAATTTAGTCATTAGAAATGTCATATAGTTAATTGCTACAATTTATAGATGTTTAACTTTAAAGTGATGGCAATAAAGTGCATGTAAATACTTATGTCTTTTATATGAGACTACTAGACATTACCTTACCTTTTGAAGGATTTATATTTACCCTAGTTATATCATCTCAGCTTCTTCTGTGGAAAGAGATGAGGATCCTAAGGTCATACTCAATGCCATGGTTTAATTATGATAATCAAAATGCTTTGGGGACACCATGAATTTGTAGCTAGCATTTTTCCTTATGAACACCAATGTGTCAATGGTATGGTTTTGGGCTTGAATTCTTCCATGATGCGGGGCTTATATATGCTGTTATGGATTGTATATCTTAGAAACATGTAATTCAATCCTGGATAGAAATGGTTATGTAACATAAAGATTTAGAAAGCGCTAATTTCTTATTTATTATAAACATTAAAATACATATTAATTATTATTAACATGTATCGGTTCAATTTTAATTTAACAACAATAAAGTATAAAATCATGTTCTAGCTTTCAACTTTTAGAAAATTTTTGCACCGTATATTTTTAACATTAAATTAATTTGATCTATTGTTCAATTTTGTGAGGATATACTAGGATTATCTAACATTTAAGCTACCCTATAATGTCATGGGGAATGGACTAAAGGCTTTAGCCCACTTAAGGAAACACTTGCACACTAAATCACGCATCTCATGAGCCCTTAAATTATAATCTGTGTATAAGTAACACAACTTAAAAAATAAAATTTATTCAGCTAATAAATAACTTTCATACGAGCCTATGTGAAATTGGAGGCCTGTTTCAAATTTTAAATTATGTAGAGGCTGAATCACCCCATAATACAATAAGCATGTGCTTATAGCTTAAACATGTTGTTAATGGATTTTTTCCTTAAGAATAGATCTTCACCATTAAGATCACCATGACACTGAAGAAAGCAAACTTCCAATGTTCCTCTTAGAACAAAGTTAAAAAACAAATAAGGACTTAGAAATAGTTTGCATCTATAACATCAAACTTGGAATTCCTAACTTATTGAAATGTAGTGAAAAGAAATTTATACACAAACAATGAACAAAAATCCAGTGGATGAATTGAATGGACATGCGTCAAGTATTCATAATTATATAACCAAAAATGGGTATACCTCAATTAATATCACATCAAAACTCAAGACCAACAAAGTGAGAATGCTAACCACAACCCAATTTACAAAGAAAGTGCAGATATACATATGCTTTCATTGCTATCAGACCATGGATACTGAAAAAGGAAATACTTATTCACTTATTACATAGTTGTAAAATATTGATAGACAAAAAAGAAAATCTTGTAAGAAACATTTATCAATTAGAAATTTCATTCTTTAAGTGTAAAATTAAATATTATGAAAGAAATATACATATGCATATGTCTCATATCCATTATAGAAAAATTTCTTTTCCCTTGGATTAGAAGAAAGTAAAGCATGTCGTGGTAGATGATAAACCAACCATATTTGGAAAGATAACCAAAGTAATAAAATATATGAGACAAATGATTCAAAGGAGACTTTTTTGACAAAGATAAGTTACAAAATCATGTCACTTTGCTCATGCTCCAACACATTTCATTTAACCAAGTTTAATTCTACTGGATAAATATGATACAGAAAAACAGTATCGAAATTCCACTTGTTACAAATGCATGTTGATGACCATAGCGAGTTTCTCTTTCTTTGTTCATGTTTCAATTGCCAAACTTTCATATAAGAAACGAACTTTCATCTTAAATAAAATGATCACAATGAAAAATCATTGCTCTTCATGGATTCAACCAAACAATAAATTGTTGGTCCTCTCATTGCAAACATAAAGAAGTATGTCAAATTGAGCAATTAACATAGTGATCACAATTTATGAACTCGTAAGAGTAGAAGTGTTCTCTATCATAAACTCTTATTTCAATCAAAGAACATAAGAAACCGATAATGCTATCAATTACAGATAGAATGCAGTCGGCTTGCACACCCTATCCTCACTACTTTTAATTCTTCTCTTAAAAGTTCAACACTTGATAACAATTGTATTATACTTTTGAAATTGTTTTCCAGGCAATAGATTATGGAAACAATAACTAATACAATTAATAACAAAATTTAAATTGGAAAGACAACTAACAATGCCAGAATAGTTATAGAAAGAAATTTAGAGGAAACGTTACCTTGTTTTCTTGAATGATAACTCCTTTAGTCTTCTAACCAACTCAATTTCAGTTACTGTAACATTTGGTACCATCCTATTGTCCCTATACATTGCTTGAGCATAAGGTGATTAAAGAGAGTATCAGTTACAAGTTCCTCAAATTTTATACAAAAAAATAGTTGATTAAAAAAGGAACAAAACCACCTCAAGTAAAACAATCTCAAATTGCATGGGAATAAGAAACCCTCAGACAAGTATTTCAAATCAATAACCTTGTAATTGTTAACTTCATCATCAATTACTCTTCAAGGTCATCCAATATACTCTCATACAATCTACTGTTGGGTTATCTAATGTAACTCCATTCTCCAAAACAAGTCCTTACTTGTCCATTAGTCACATAGAATGTTTAAACTGCACATACAAGCTAAGTTATATAGAATTCAAAAGAAACAAAATTTAGTAAGCGTTAGAAATATGATGTACTTATAAAATTCATAGAAATTCAATGCCATCTTTCCATTAGCTTATCCAATGACAATTATTTTAGATCTAGAATCTGCTAATGCTTTGATAAGTTCCTCAACTATAACTTCTACAGTTTTGGCATACCCAAACTTGTGAATCATGGATATCTGTATTAGGAGAAGAAACCATTATCATTTTAGAAAACACAAAGCTTTCTATCTACTACAACAAATAAAAGAAAATCATACCATCAATTTGTCACATTCTTCACTGTACACTTCTCATTTTTTTCACCATATTAGATCTTAAATTCAAGCCATGGATTCAGTGCAAAGTCTTCCTGATTGGTTAAAAGCCAAGAATTCCCATTGCAAAAGATGTGATGGAAACAAATTTCATGCCTATAAGAATAACATCTACATTTAACTGAATAAACCCTACTTCATTGGTCAACATAACTATTGAAAGATGTGAGACATTACCCTTATCCAACACATTTTCCTACTCAAGTTACTTCTTCATGGGTTAGCTTCATTTCATTTTAAGAAATTTTAAATAGTATACAACATGCTTATCCAGTGACAGTATGAGTCGGTAGTATCATAATTATATGAGTTGCTATTATGGTTAAGAAAGAAAGTGTCAAATTATGCACTTTATGCCTATATTTGATATAGATTCTATTCTAAATTTTACTAACAATCCTACTTACTTTTAGTAGTTTTCTTTTTCATCAAGCTCTAACACAAGATTTTTATATAATCAAGTTAATAATAAGCCTATATTTACAACGTTAAATTGCCTAAAATACATAAACATATGGAAGAATCCAAAGTAGTTTTAACTTGTGCTAATTTGGATTTCTCCAACCAAATCTCTGACAACATCATACATGAACATTCAATACCAAAATAAGTTGGATTCACTATAAAAACAATTCAAGGGATTTTAGGACATATGAACAAATAAGTTAAGAAGTTACAAACCTTATTGGGAAACGAGGGAAACTACGTGGACACATAAAAAGATGACAATTAATTGGCAAGCACCACCTTTACAAACTCAACTTTCACATATCTGAATCGATCAGGGTTTTAAAAGTTAATCATGAATGACAACATACTCTAGCATAAATAAAGTTGTGTGATCAAGTCGACTAGACCCCTCATTAAGACTTGTACAACATCAGAAAATTTTGCCAAAGAGTGACTAAAAATGACCACTAACACATTTTATGGGTGCCTAACTCTCCAAATCCTTCATTATTTCTCTCCTCAACGCATCGCCGCATCTTGAGATTGTGACTAACGCTAGGCATGCGATTAAGAGAATCATATCTTTTCCCTTCACCCCCGATAAACCTTGCTCTTTGGAAATGCCCTACTAATCAACTGTTACGAAGAATCCAGAAGACGCAACATAAGAATTCAGAACAAGGGTTGCTAAGTCTTATTACACATTTTTACTAAAACAAATCTAACTCCTTATACAAAACTTTTACCTACACTATTTTACTCTACAAAACTCTTATGCATTTTTCCTTATTTCATCAATTCATTCATGCATTTAACCTTTGAAACAATAAAAAATTATGAATTAATAGTTTTTTATCCCTCTAATCCTGTTTTGGATCCTATGTAGAGATAAGGTATGTTTGATATACTATTTATTACTCATATAGAAAACACCAATTCATGAGGGGATTGTAGTATTACAGGAGGAAATATAACAAATCTAGGTATTTAGAGTTAAGAAGGTGTGACTAGAATGCATATTGTATTTTTTAGCTTGTACTTCTTGATAGATATTTGTCATTGGGTATATTGGGATCTAGAAATATTTTGTGAAGAATGTATAAGAAAACCATCTTTGAATTTACCAAGATTTTTAGAATTCATTTATTTTTATAAGGGTATAAACGATCAGAAACGATACAGCTACGACCTTCGAGAGAGAACAAGCAAAGTTATAAAACTTTTTTCCAGAATCTTTATATCGTTTTATTTTTTTACCCTTAATGAATCTTAATATTATTTTTATTTAATATTATTAAAATACTCCTATTCAATAAAATATATGATACCATGGGCCATGGAGAGCCATGGACCACACGTCACATAATTTTTCCTAAAAAAGTAATTTGATAGATGCCTTTTCTTAATAAAACATTTGGTTTAGGATTATTTTTATTAAAATAATTTGAAAGACATTTAACAAAATTTTTTAATGCTACAAAACATTTTCATAATAATTTAACCTAGAGATTAACTAGAGGGACTCCATTTGGGAGCTCTCTCATAGCCCCATAATGACTTCTTTTGTTGTTTTAGGTTAAAGGGAAAGACTTGGGGGCCATGAGGGGTTCCTAAATGGGGCCCCTCAAGTCTTGCCCTTTAACCTAAAACAATAAAAGAAATCTGACACTATTACCTTCACATTTGAGAGTAGATATGAGGAAATAAAAAGATTGTTCTTTTACCTGAGAAATAATTGATCAAGGCCTTTATATATATATATATATATAAGGCTAGAATTTCTCATTATAAACTTTCCATGATCTAATTTAACAAATATATATCAAGATGAATTAACTATCATAGTTATCCTCTTATACTAATATTAGATCCTTAAACAAAGTCTTAACAACTAATTAGAGATGAGGTTTTTCATTTAATACTATAAACCACTTTTTTTAATTGAAAAAAAAACTATAATCCACTTTTATAGTGGTGAATGTGACTTAGGTTACTTACATGCATAGAGGGATGCTTACTGTATTACATTAAAGAGGGTGGTGACTTTAATCATATGAAAGAAACCTACAAGGGATTTATTGAGGTAGGGAAGCCAAGCTTGTTAAAAGAGATTAGGGTGGAGGGTATCTACATTTGATATAGAACATGAAAAGATAGAAAAACTAAGAAAAGATCCTTTAAAAAAGTACAAGAACTTTAATGTGTTGTAAGTTAAGGCCTATTTTGATTGAGTCTACAGCTTCATTCTTAGTTACTTATTCATCCAATAATTCATTTCAAATACTAATAAATTAAATCAAGTTTGTAGTTTTATTTTAATTTATTAATTCATAAAATAATTTATTTAAAGTACGTGATTCAATGGACATTGCGTGTTCCTCATAGTTTAACGTTTGAAACTAAATATAAAAAAGATCCTACCACTTGATAATATCTAAAGTTTTAAAAAGCTCTAAGGCTTATGGAAATTCAATTTTTTACGGGTTTTATTTGTCTATAATCATTTTTTAATGGACTTATGTCAAGTCAGTAGTCTATTTTAACACCTTTTCTAGTTTGGATTTTGATTTAAGAATTTAGATTTAAAGGTATCCGCTGCCAGAAAACACTTCTTAGATCTAATGTAGAAAAAGTATCTAAAGGGGTCTATGACTCAAATATAAATAGTATCTAAAGGGGTATATGACTCAAATATTACTCCGAAGGCGACTACGCAATCCCCTGAAAGGTGGGGTTACAGTAACTCTGAGTGGAACTCGTACGAATTGTTGTAACTATTGCGTAAGCCCGTGCCAGCCCTCACGCGCGTTGTCATGTAGGTTATATAATTTTTAATGTAAAATATCTGTTTTAATCTTTTGTCTTATTATCTATTTTATTATTATTCAAGGGTATAAATGCCAATTTATATTCTTTTAAATGTATATTTTTACTTATACCCCTGATTTTATTTAAAAAATACAAAAATCTGTTACACAAATACCAAAAATACCCCTCACTTTATTACAAATTTATACAAATACCTTAACCTTAGGGGATGTTTAGTTGGGTTGTGAATTGTGGTTTTGTGTTGTGGTTATTGTATTTTTGTATTGGTAATTGTGTTTTTTCATTCATTTTTGTGTTGTATTAGTGTGTTTTTTTTATCGATTTTTGTGTTTAGAAAAATAAGAAACCAAAATAAAAAATAAAAATCAAAGTAAACAAAGCCTTAAGATTTAACTGATTCAAGTGAACAAAATGGAGTTGGTACACAAGTTGGTCGTTTGGTTTTAGATTACTAAGGATTTAGTTGGGTTGATGATTATAGTTTTAAATTATAATTTTTTATGTTTATATCAATTTTTGTGTGTGTTTTTTATATTTTTATGTTATTTTTCAGTTTATATGTGTTATATTAACGTGTTATTTTTTTAATTGTTATATTAGTTTTTTAATTTTTATATTAAAAAATAAAAATCAAAAACCAAAAACAAAAATGAAACTAATGCCCTAATATTAAAACTGCTTACAAAGACCGCCCACTGCACAACACTTAGGATTTTCAAACCATTTTTTGTTTTTGTATTTAATTTTTATTTTTTAAAATATAAAAATTTAAAAAATAATATAAAAATTTAAAATATAAAATTTAATAAAAGCATACTAAAAAAAATCAAAATTATTAATAATACCAAACATTCCTAACTTTTGTTTTTGTAGTGCTTCAGTTTGTTTTTCTTTTTCTTTATCTCTTTTTGAATGAATGGGGTAAAAACAGTAGTTGCTAGTTTATTCAGCTCACTAGTCTTCTAGTTTTGTTTTACATTTTTCACACTGTTTATGTTAGTAGTTTGGAATGTTGCTCTTTCTGACTGTCACGATCTTGAACTCTTGGTTGAATTCCTTTTTATTGAAACGCATGTTTATGTAAATTCTAAGTGAAGGTTTATATGCGGGCACAAATCCTTTGACATGGAAATTGCCGCAAAGTCTTTTAATTTGTACTTCTTAATCTAGAATTTTTTTATTTACTTTTTCTATTAAAATTAGGTTTCTTAAATCTTTTTAATGCTTAAACATCTCAAACAAAAATGTATGAGATGGGTTTTAATAATCAATCAATTTATGTATTATTGTGAGGATATAATCCTTTATCCTCTCATACTTTGTTGTAATTCATTCATGTAAAGTACAACTGACCTTGCTGAATTATGATAGAAAAATAAAGAAGCAAAGTCCATTGAAGTTGGGGAAGTTTGCTTTAATTACTCTTTATATTTTTAGGCTTTCTAGCCAGGATTTCTCCAAAAAAAAAAAAAAAAAAAGCTTTCTACCCAGGAGATCATAGATTTGTTTACTTGTTAATTAAATTATTGTAGCAGTCCTCTGAGTGGTTATTATTTTTGTCTCATGCTCGTGATTCTTTTTTGCTTGCGTTATCCTAATGTAGGAGATGAAATGACTCGAGTCATCTGGAAATCAATAAAGGATAAGGTATATTGTAATGCTTTTATTCCCTTCGGTTGTCTGGTTGGAGGATGTGGTAATTACATGCTTTTTGTGTTTTTTTGCAGCTTATACTCCCATTCCTGGAGTTGGACATAAAGTACTTTGACCTTGGCCTTCCTCATCGTGATGCCACAGACGATAAGGTTACATTTGAAAGTGCAGAAGCAACTCTTAAGTAAGATGCTTTCATTTTGCTTTATGCAAACTTGAATAAGGAAAAAGATTTCTCCTCTCCATTACTTTAATAATGTTGATCTTATTGGATTCTTTTATTGCCCTGGCTTGTTGATTATCATTTAGATACAACGTAGCAATCAAGTGTGCAACTATTACTCCAGGTAAACATTCATTTCTTTTACGACGAGCACTCATCTATGCTATTGTTAGATCCTTGCAAGTGTAGTAGTTTGACAAAATATTTTCAAGGTCTTACATTCATGTTCTTTTGATAGACGAAGTTCGTGTGAAGGAGTTCAACTTGAAGCACATGTGGAAAAGTCCAAATGGAACAATTAGGAATATTTTAAATGGTGAGTCAACTTGGACTTTTTACCTTCTCTGCTATAATCTCATCAATGGTTCGTCTGTTTTCTTTTGCAGCGATTGTCAATTTTTGTTGAAAAGTATTTTGTTATGATTTCACAGGTACTGTCTTTAGAGAACCAATTCTTTGCAAAAATGTTCCCCGGTTGGTACCAGGTATTCTTCCCTTCTGTTGTTGTATAAATATAATTTGTATGTCTTTTCTCTGTTTGGATAATGACTGGAACTATATGCTGATTATCTTCATTGTCAGGTTGGACGAAGCCCATTTGTATTGGGAGACATGCTTTTGGTGATCAATATCGAGCAACTGATACCGTTATTAAAGGATCTGGAAAGCTCAAACTGGTGTTTGGTAAATGTTTCTTTCCAATGCTTTGAGTTGCACTTCAACAATTTACTTTAGTCATTTCACTTTATTGGAGAGTAGAGACCTTGTTTTTGAGCTTAACTTCATTACTTGTATGAGATAAATATAAAATTCAAAAAATTTTATAAATTCGTGCCACATGCATTGTTGTGTCTGATGGTGGGACAAGTAGTTACAAAAATGGAAAATTTTGTCATTCTATTCACCATTCTAACTTTTCTTACCTTTTTATGTGATAAATTCTCAAATTCTTGCAGTACCAGAAGGAGAAGGAGAGAAGACAGAGTTTGAGGTTTTTGATTTTGAAGGTGCTGGTGGTGTAGCACTGACCATGTATAACACTGATGAGGTACGACTACAGTTTCCTTAGTGGCTTTGTTGAAGCTGAATTTCTGTGCAGTTATTTTCTTCATAATTTTGACTTGGAATGCAGTCCATCCATGCATTTGCCGATGCTTCTATGAGTACTGCTTACCAGAAAAAATGGCCACTTTATCTGAGCACAAAAAATACTATCCTTAAGAAGTATGATGGAAGGTATGAAAGTTTTCACGCATTGCTATCCCTTTGGACTTGTTAAGTATATAGAGTTTTTGTTGAAGCTGTCTTCTGTTCCTCTTGCTCTTTTCATAAGTATTTAGTTAATATCTTGTTTTATTAATTAAAGGTTCAAGGACATATTTCAAGAAGTCTATGAGGCCAACTGGAAATCCAAGTTTGAGGCTGCTGGGATATGGTACATCTTGAACAGTACTGGATGTGAAATGATTACATGTATTGATATGCTTATGTTAAACCGCTTGATTTAACTGGAAGGTATGAACACCGGCTCATTGATGATATGGTGGCTTATGCTCTCAAGAGCGAAGGAGGTTATGTGTGGGCATGCAAGAACTATGATGGAGATGTTCAGAGTGATTTCTTAGCTCAGGGTATGTAACAAGCGTTTATAAGTTTTGAAGAAGTAACATATAGGAATTTCTCTATTGGTGTTTTTGGCTCTTAGGATAATGCATTTTATGCTGCTTTCCTTTCGTTCCTCTGGAAAGTGTATTGCAACTAAATTGTGCATGAGATATATATATATGGTATCTAAGTAATTGTTGCTACACTTTTGTAGGTTTTGGATCTCTTGGCTTGATGACCTCTGTACTGGTATCTCTCTCTGATGTACACTCTGTTTGTAGTCGTGATGATTTGAAATCCATTTTATTGCATGAATGAGAAATTTAAAAGATTTCTTGTATAACTGGAGTGTTACTTCAATTGTACTTTTTGTCTGGTTTTATTTTTCTCACATTGTTCCAGTACTCCAATATTAAATAAACCTACATTTGGAGCAACTAAGTTGCCAGTTTTTGTACTTTTACTATGAGAAAAAAAATTCTAATGTCTCTCGTGAAACGGTGGAATAGTTTGTTCCTTTTTACTTGGGAATTAAGCTACAAACATATTTAACATTTTTCTGAGGACTTGGGTGACACTATGATTTGGT
Source organism: Pinacopodium congolense (assembly GCA_028565735.1). Lineage (NCBI taxonomy): Eukaryota > Viridiplantae > Streptophyta > Magnoliopsida > Malpighiales > Erythroxylaceae > Pinacopodium > Pinacopodium congolense. Next base: position 1,385 of record JAOXYD010035996.1, on the reverse strand, counting down.
ACCTTTGACCCTTATCAAGTTTATTATTGCTTCAGGTATGCCCCGATGGAAAGACTATAGAAGCTGAAGCGGCTCATGGTACAGTTACTCGGCATTACAGGGTCCATCAAAAAGGTGGCGAAACCAGCACAAATAGTATAGCTTCCATCTTTGCTTGGTCACGTGGGCTTGCACACAGGTCATTGAACTTCTGTTAGTCTTTACTTTTGTGGACCCTTTGAACTTCATATACTGCTGGGCACTTTGGGAGTTGGACATAATGATAATGTTGTGTCGTTATTGACAGGGCTAAGTTGGATGACAACGCTAGGCTTCTGGATTTCACTGAGAAACTAGAAGCAGCTTGTGTTGGAGCAGTGGAGTCTGGCAAAATGACCAAGGATCTTGCTCTGATTATCCATGGATCTAAGTGAGAATTTAGTGGACTTCTTCTAGTATTTGGCGTACACGTCTGATCTTCATGATCATAATGTGCTGATTTTCTTCATATCTTTGTTATAGGCTTACCAGAGACCAATATCTCAACACTGAAGAGTTCATAGATGCTGTGGCTGAGGCGCTCGAAATGGCACTTGGTGTCAAAGCGTAAAACTGTGCGACTTCGCACATGCATTTTACGGAAGCAGATTGATGTTAATGCTGCAAACACTTTTAAATTGATGAGATACATTATTTTCTCTATTCTCCGTTACAAAAAAATGCAACAAAGTGGTTAATTTTTGTTTACATCCCACATCAAAGGTATTGGGAACAGTATTTTGAATGCATTGCAATGAGACGCCAATTGTAATCCTTTTAATGGATGCACCAAAGGATGGAGATATCATATTATAATTAATTGTGCAGAGGCTTGACGCGCGTAGATAATACTTGGTAGCTGGTATCATCTTGAAACCATTAGCAAGGAGAATTTGGTATATTACTTCAAATCTTAATCTTATCATTAATGTCAAAAGAAAATCGTAATAAACAATTATGGAATATAACTATTATTAATAATATAAACAGTAATTAATAGTTTTAAAAGTTTGTTTGAACAACTCAAAATATATCTCGTAACAATATATAGATACAAAATCAAAATTAAATAACGATATATATCTTATGTTATTGACTTTACCTAATTTTTACAATTCAATCTCGAGTATTGGGATTATTATCGTTCACTTTATCACTTAAAAAATTAGTGACGAGATTAAACAATTATATGTATCTTATTTCGAGCACTGGAGTTACCATCGTTCACTTTATTACTTGAAAAATTAGTGACAAGAAATGAGCTGTCAACTCAGTAAGGGTCACCTAACCGTACCCATATATATATATATATATATATACATATCTCAATATACAAGAAACAGATAAATTATGAAATGACTACTACA